>JAQBSW010005473.1:0-57151 GCA_029291075.1 Eudiplozoon nipponicum | reverse complement strand
ACACATTAATAACAAAGTGAATAGTGGCCATTTCTTTGGAGACTACTAAATATCACTTTACAATCTTTCTTTCATATACATCCGGGGTTTTCTATTGATTATGTGGGTGGCAACTATTCTGGCTTTGTTTTACTTCTATTTCTTGTTTGGGCTGATTATTATTTGTATATGATTTATACAAATGAAAGAATGTCAAGTGATTTTTTGTAGTCTTCAAATAAATGGTCATTATTCAAATATCCTTTGAAAGTTTGCGCAGTGCCATTATTCACTTTGTTATTAATGATTTTCTATTCTTAATAAGAAATATACTGTGAAATATTCTAGAGCAATGGACATAATGAAGACATACGCATAAATATATTCATAGTTTCATTCGTATTTACGATGATAGACAGTAATTCTATCAGATAAAAACACTCGTTTTTTTAAATTTTCCTCTAAAGTATCTAAAACTGATCATACACATATAAATATATATTGTGGGTCTGTTAAATTTATGGTAAGTTACATGTATGTTGTGAAACTGGAACGAAATGTTAATCAAATTTAAAAAACTTCATGAAATCAACTAATATTTGAATGGATAATTTTGTTTGTCTACCAGAAGAGAAATTATTTATTATCTGTTTTTCCACATGCTATCAGTAATTACATTTAACTAGATTTGCCAGCAAAGATTTGTTTAAATTGTGAGTCATAACTATTCAAGTGTGCTGCGTCGCGGAATGTGCGGTAATGTGAACTGACTAATGATTATTAGATCTTCAAACAGATATATGCGATACAATTAAACAATAATTGATTGTGCGGGTGATGGTAACAATTATTTAAATCAAGTCTGCGAGCTTGAAGTAAACTCCAATCCCATTGTATTTAACCAGTTGTCGAAAAACGTAGCAAAACTACCACCAGTCGCACGCATCGACGCGTTTCGGCCCTCCATGGTCATCATCAGAGTACGACGGCAAATTGACTAGCGAGGATCAAACCGCATTGAATATATATATGGAAATCCAAGTTAACTATGCGGCTTTCACCTCTAGCAGTCTCGCATACATTGAACTTGACTTGAAATGTCGGTTGCACAATTTCTATGCAGTCACGAACATTAACTGTTTGCAGCTTTCGCCACATATACATATATAGGCAATACTATTTAACAATAATTGATTGCGCGGGTGGTGATAACAATTCTTTTAATCAAGTTTGCGAGCTTGAAATAAATACCAAATCCATTGTATTTAACCAGTCGGACAACATAGCAAAACTACCGCCACTCGCACGCACTTTCCTTTCCATACATATTCAATGTGGTTTGATCCTCGCTAAAAAGTTTGCCGTCGTACTCTGATGATGGTCATGGAAGGTCGAAACGCGTCAGTGCCTTGCGGCTGGCGGTAGTTTTGCTGTGTTGTCAGACGACTGGTAAAATACAATGGGATCGGTGTTTACATCAATCTTGCAAACTTGATCTAAATATATTATTGGTGATTTTAGGCTTGAAATAAATTAATATTCGACGGAATATTGTGCTTTCTATTAAACATATACGATAGAACCAAATTTTAATTTTAAACTTGTTCGTAACCTTTTAGTGAAATGGAGCAATATATGATTATTTAAAGCGTTACTTCATATGAAAAATTCATCGCAATATAACATTACAAAATAGAAAACTGTATGTAAAATGTTTAACCTGAATGATGTTTGGTTCCTTATAATAAAAATGAGGAAATAAGATAGAAGTATTTGGTTTGTCTATGATTTTGGGCTATAATTTTACAATTGACAAACGGATTTTAGTCGAATTTTGCGAAACTCTCATGCTGTCATAAAAGTATATGGAATTCGCACGCACCCATGAGCTAAGTCTCAGTCCAGTTTTAGTTCCTGTTGAATCTTTTTCATACACTTGCGACCAGTGAAGACTAAAACTAGCAGTTTCAACTATTCGAACTTCTTTGTCTTGATTAGTTTTAGAACCACTCAAATCTGTTTTATTTGGAGCAGGATGTTTAGAAGTGGAAATTCCATTTATTTCACTATTAATCTTTAAAGACATCGGTGAGCCTTCCCTACATAACGTGCAATGCAGTTATTTCAGTATAGATATAAGGAAAAACTGGCCTTTTTTTGTTACAGAGAGAGTAGTGCTTTGCACTAAAATTCAGTGGATATTTCCCAAAATTTACTGATCATCACCTTTGATCATGAAGTTGGTGCACCACTCGTTTTTAAATTGCATATAATTTATTTTAGACGAGGCAATGAAAATTCCCCATACATAATTTTTACAACAATGGTTTAAAACCTATGTTAAATTCAGTGAATCTTTCATAGAAGCTATTGTCTGGCAATTTATAAACATCCTATGCACAGAGTTTCTTAATTAGTGTACTGAATTTAGTGGAGATGTTTAACTATTTTGTGAATTGCACATTATTTCTTCGCAATATATTGAATATTTTAATTCAATAAAATGTACGGTTAGCATATAACTGGTGTTCATAGGTACATGCTTACAGCACTAAAATAATATACGTAAAACATTTCATGTTAAATAACTGTGATATATGATCATGTAGTTTTATATTAATTTGAGTAGTATTTAATGAATTCCTAGGTTGATAAATATCAAAAACTAAATTTATGTATTTATAAAGCATGATAAGATGGTACAAAAGACTTATTATTTTATTATTATAAAAATGTTTGTTTTTATGTTAACTCTGTTACAACTGCATGAATCAGTCTTTGGACGAGAATATTTCATTATAATTCGAATTTTAACTGTGCATATATACTGTTTTTGTCGTTTTTATAGGACTAGATGAAATTTATATAAGATAATTCGCGTTATTTCTGAACTGCAAATAAAATTTCAATGACTTTTATTCTGTATCAATGAATACCTGTCTATTTATTTTTCAATTATTTTATTTAAGAAAATTTTTGTATTTCTATATTAAGGTAAATCTCAAAATAATTATACTATCCTATAAAAGAAACAAACTAGATCTACCCTAATTTTTCCATCAGCTATAAAGATTGCATGGCGGTAATGAACGGAGTTGGCAGACCTCTGTTTTATTGATTTATTTGCTGCACAGAAAGTTGCGAACACATCAGTTAAACCAACGTATATAAATGGAACACACCAATTAAATCAATGATATTTATTATAAAAAATGCATCTGTCACAAATTTGTTTATTATTTTTCCTACTTCCTACCAATATTGAATTTGATTGACTATAGTACCTTATGACCTATTAAAAATGACGATGATAATTATGATGAATAAGGTAAAGAAGACGATGATGATGATGATAATGATGATGATGATGATAAAGTTTATTAATTTTATTATTATTATTATTATTATTATTATTATTATTATTATTATTATTACCATTAGATATATAACTTTGATTATGATTTAGATAATTCTTATGATGAGTTATATTATTATAGTAAATGTTTTTATTAATTATCTTATTTTTCATAATATTCAAATAGCTAAAATGTCGTTTCAAAACATTTATTTAAAAAATCATCGCACATTAATTAACTAATTTGCCATTCTATGGCTTTTAAAATTAAAATTCAATTTAATTTAAAGATTTTTGTTTTAACTTTGCTTCATGTCAATTGCTTTTTTCAAAAAATATTGTGCAAGTTTTCTAAATAATTTTCAAAAAAGCCGTATCAATTATTTTACAAAATAAACTCTCATTTCTTATTCTTGGAGTAGATAACTCAGTCAGTTCAAAAAAGCAAACGCTGGCACCTACATGGCGGAGAAGTTTAACCTCGTATCTATCACGTTGTCAGGTAATACAAATGCAACTTGTTGAACTTTAGGCTAAGATAATGCATACTCACGTGCTGAACATGTCAATGTTGAACTTGCGCATACTAGGTATATAAATAAATTTTGTTGTTGAAATAAATAATTTGTGAAAAGATTTTTAATAAATTGTTGAAACAGACTTTTTGTTGCCGTGTTTAATACTGGTACTGTTAAGTATTGTATCACAACATATTATTCAGTGAACTATACAATTAATTGCAACAAGTCCAGATGGCGTTAAATGTTGTGATATTTGCATCTTCATGTCGACCACACAGACTAAATGATCGTGTAATCGCGTTTGTCAAGGAGGCCGCTGAGAAATGCAACTTTGTGTGTACAGTTGCAG
Organism: Eudiplozoon nipponicum; assembly: GCA_029291075.1. NCBI lineage: Eukaryota > Metazoa > Platyhelminthes > Monogenea > Mazocraeidea > Diplozoidae > Eudiplozoon > Eudiplozoon nipponicum. Next base: position 52,947 of record JAQBSW010005473.1, on the reverse strand, counting down.
GTGAGTTAAATGTCGTTGAGGTTCAAATTTTCCATGAACTCTTTTAAGTTTTGTAAGTGTATTCATTATGTTCATATGAAATATAAGATAAAATGATAGAATATTAAGTATATAAAATAATTATTAAAAAATAACAATCAAGGAAATTGGGGATATAGTGGTTTGAATCTTAAGAATGGCTATTCACTTTAGCTAGCAGTTCGTCTCTCAAAAAAAATTAATCTCTCCAATATCTGTAATCGAAAAACACGCCTAAACATTCCTCTTCTCAGAATTGAAACAATAACCAAGTTCTTCTCAACCTTTATGCCGCTCTCGAAATAAAAATAACAATAATGTTGATTATAACAATAATAATAACTGTACTCATGCTAATAACAATATTATTGACAATGCTAATTTTACAACTTATTCTACCTATAATACTACTACTAATATTACTAATACTAATAATAATACAAAAATTATAACAAATATTACTACCATTACTTCTACTACTACTTATACTTCTATTCTTGCTCCTCATTCTACTACTACTATTATTATAGCTAACACAACTTCTACTACTACTATAAACTCTGCAGTACTAGGTAGTGCATAATTAGTTGCATAAATAAATACTGACATAATTGGTTGACTAGTCTATTTAATCAAAAAGTTCTTCTCTAATGGTAGAATCAACCAAGCTCTTTGACTGGGCCAAATTTTTCGCTCGATTCCTGCAGGTTTTCGCCGAATTTTTGAATACTAATTTTTTATTCGGAGATTGCTACACTATCAATTATGTGGGGTTAAACATTCATTGGAATTACCTTCTCAAAAAGAATTGGTTGGGTTGAAAATTTCGCAACAAGGATAAAATTAATTAATTGTTTATGGAAAGTAAGACATAATGCTGCAGAACTTATGTGTGTTTAAACATTCATTTGATTTATCTTACCAAAAAGAATTGGTTTGGTTGTAAATTTCGCAAAAATTATGAATAAAATTGTTTAATTGTTTTTGAAAAGTAAGACAATGCTGCAGAAATTCCAGCTTCACGCACACTCAAGAATTGTTAGGCAACTCGAGACAACTATTTACATGGTGTAAATATTATGTTGCCACCAGTTGTATTTTGAGACGCTGATCTTTTAACACTTACTTAATTATACTTAAATAAATTTTTATGAATAATAAAAATTGAGAAAAACGATTTTCAGAAAAATAAAGCATAAAACTACAATTCAGAAACTGATATAAAACGACTAAATGATTTTAATAGAAATTACATAAAAATATTGATAACATTTTAAGGTAAACATATATAGTCCTACACCATGCCTTGTTGTATTTTGATAACATTGGTAAAATCAATTATTAAAAGTATTGCATTGATGTTTATCTGAAGTTATAAAATTTGATTTCAAAAATTAATGTTTTCACCTGCGCAATCAATGATTGTTCAATTGTATAACTTGTATATATTTGGCGAAGCTGTGAAAGGTTAATTTTCTTGACTGCGTAGAAATAGTGCAATCGATATTTCCACTCAAGTTAAATGTATGCAAAACCATAAGAGTTGAGAGTCGCATATCTTATTTTCCTTATATTACATATGCATTTTAGTTTGATTCTTTCTAGTCAGTCTTCTGCCGTGTCGAGTTAATGATCCTACGCGAACTGCAAACCACCAGAACATGCGATCTATATAAGACATTTTCAACAATTTTTCATTCAGTCATCTAAAAAATTATTCAATATAGCCCAACCATCCACTAGATCACATTTTCGTATGAATTTTGAATTCCGTCATATTAATGTTGTTGGCAATGATTTGAACGAAGAATGCGGGCTTCATGGCATATGCATTTAAATATAAATACAAAATATAATTACTATAATCAAGGTTGCGGTCTTGATAAAAGCACCTGACCCATTAAATACTTACATATGTCAGTATAAACTAAGAATTGTATAGTGTAGAAAAGGCAATTCATCCAGTAGACCGATTTTGTCCTTATTGGGAACTCATAAAGCCAGAATTTGCCGCGGACTGGACTCGAACCTTGGCACGTCTACTTCGAAATCTGGTGCTCTAACCACTGAGCCATCCTGCCGCAATATAATTGTATTTCAACACATAAATTATGGTTTATATAACCGCAGTTTGCGAGTAGTATCCCATTCTTCTCAAGAGTTGTTAATGTCCTTAATTGTGCAATTAAAACGAGCGCCATCAGGATTAATGGTGTCAGTTGGCTCTCAAAATTGAAGCGCACATTGCGACCTGATGACATATTGAAGATGTTACAATGAAAGTATTTTGAAATTTTTCGCAGGGAAATTTTGAACTCCTATCACTCCTTCTGAATTTTAATTTGCATATTTTGTACAATTTTACGAATTTGCTTTTATGCTGTAGACATGTGCTTCATGTCTATCATTTTCAAATGAAATGAGCAATATTTGTTATAAGTCTGTGGATATGCACTCATTATTTGACGAAATACGCAGTGGAGTTTAGGCATTGTGCCGGTTCTTATTGATGAGCCGCCAGTTAGCACGAAACGTATGCGTACACAAAATTATGCTTTTCATTTAGTTTGGCTTTGAAATATCCTTCTTTTCCAATTTGAACTCACCTGTCATTAATTACGATATAGCTATGCTTAGTTGTCTATCTGGTAACCTGTCGGAATTTAATTGCTAACGTCTTTAGGCTTTTTTGGTGTTATTTATAAAAGTCTGGATGTAAGTGATAAAATTGTTGACGCGGTAATGCAAAAATTAAAGAATATTTTCGCGTGTTCTGTTATAATTGTGCATTTATAACAAATGGTTTTGCTTATTCAAGGTTTGTTGAGCAAGATAAATTTGGAATAGCATTTTCGTGCGGCGAGACGAAGATTTTGGTCTCTTCTCACTGGCATTTTTTTAACCATACGACCTTATAAGACAACACTTTTTTGTTGCTAAAAATAAATACATTTATATGTTTATGAAAGCCAAACAGTCTGAGAATTAAAAAAAAGTATAAATAAACGAATGAGGAACAGGTGGAGGGAGGGTGTTGAGAGACTTTTTTGCAAATATGCTTTTCTGCTTACGAAAGTGAAGATTAAATTTAAAAATTCACAACGCTTAAAAGTTTGCAAATAACTTCATATTTTTGTATTCAGTTATTTTCTTAAACACACCATTTTACTAACATACGTTTAAGATCTGAATATGATTAAACTAAATGTTGTCCGCGACGCAATAATTTAAATTTATCTGCTCTTTGTTGTTTGCGAAGATTACTGCATTCCTAAGGATTTTTCTTTATGAATAATTCGACTATCAGTTTTGAGAGCCGTTTTCAATGGTCCGCAGATCACAAGAAATTTAGTAAAATAATAAGACAAATATAAATTTAGTTTAAATGGTTTCATTTATACTTACTCGCATATCTCATAATTATTAATTGAAATTTTACTGGATAAACTTGCGTCATGTATTAATTTGAATGCGCATGTGAATATCATAATAGCACTAAGTTAAATTTAATTATATGCTCACGTATGTTTATCAAAGTTAAATAACTGTGATCTCGTATATTGTACTGATACTTCACCAGGTAAACATTTGTCACGAATATCTGTGTGTGCTAAGAACTCCGAAGAGACAAAATAAATGTGGGTACGTATAGGTTTACGTTCATCCAATTATAGCCAAAATGATTAACTATCATTTCAACCTTGCACATGTCTTACTAACTGTTTTTTTTTCTAAATCTGTAATATGCCGTACTTATGGGTGATCTCACTGGACAGAAAGGGGCAAGTAATACCGATACAGCATTGTGAATTCATTTCATGTTAAAATGGTGAATATTTACTAAAAACAGAGTCAAATGTCAGACAAAGATTTAAGTAAACTAAATTTATTACGTAAAATTTCAAGCAAAATTAAATTTCGAGTCAATATTATGAATGAAACAGCCATGGAAATATTCTCAGCAATGATTTGGATTACAGAATTAGATAACGGTAGGAAAAGAAGAGTGCATCAATCAGAGTCCGAAACTAGCTCCAATAAAATAATACTAAAATCGGATTTAGATGGGCTTATTACTGGGTTTATTATCTAATTAATGGTTAATCAATTATTGATAAATTTTATCTTTTAGCTGTTTGTTTATTTTTAAAGCTGTTAGTGGTTTGAACGCTCATTAAATGGCGTTTATCACATTTCCTTATATTACGTGTTCTTCTGGAAAATAATTTTCATAATTTTCTTGGCTAACCATTATTAATTTAATTTTATATCTTAAATAAGCTTAAAATTCTAATGAATATGATTTTTGTTTGTGCCTTGCCCCCCACCCTAGATATTGAGATAACTCTGGTAAAGAAGCATTTCAATCGTTAAGATGACATAATTAGACATAAGGGTGCATAGGGTAAAAATACCTATTGACTACAGTTCCATTTTTTGTCACTTACCTTGACATGACATTATGAAGAATGTATTTGACTTAACCTATAATCTGAGTGTGACCTCAATTACATCATTTCACGTGGTGAGTATGAAACAACTAGTCTAATGCATGTAAACTGTAAATTCATATTCAGCCACTGTCGTTTCACTTAATTGGATGAACATACATACACGCACACGTGACCCGCAACTATCTAGTGAAAGGTCAATCAAAATTATAAATTAAATGAACAAAGGAATTATCGCGCTTGCTTCATTAGTTTGTTATTAAATCTTGGGATAATTGGTTGAACTGAAGATGGCATCAGCTAAAGGAACAAAACAGCAGGAATTCAGCGTGTGTTATTCCCAATACAGATAAGGTAATTCGGATAAATCCAGTTTCGAAATTTTTTCACTATTTTATTCAATTTTAAGTGTTATAATCTATAAGGGATCTAAGTTAAAAGATCCATTATGATAACAAGAATCAAAGAACGAAATGTGAAAGTTAGTGTTTCGAAAATTTAATTGAAATATCGCAAAATTTTGCGACCACGCATAAGATACTTTTAATCGAACATTATTCGTCTTTACTGAAGCTAGTATTCGGTTATAAATCATGCGATTTTGCTTCCTACCATTCGTAACAGCCGTGTTCTAATTAATTCTTTGTGATGTTTACAATGATGTTTGATACATTATTTAACCTTATGGTTTAAATTAAATTGAGTCCTTAAACAATACTATCAATATATATTTCGACCAACCATTGGTGAGCGTGTTCAACTACCGCAGTTACTTTGATAGTCCACTTCCACCGTATGATGTGCAATATCCGAACTATTAAGATATACAGATATACATAAAATTTATTTTTTCATCTTCTCACCTTAAATTGGTGCATGTTATAAGGTACATGCGTGAGATTTCAATCACTGCACGAAATTTAATATGTTACTGATGTGTTTTACGTTAACATTTTATAATTTTTACTTGATATTAAGAAGATTACGAAAACAATTTTTAATGATCTTTCTTTCAGAAGTAATTATTATAGAATTTACGTCTGATCTTCAGTTTTGTTTAATTCATTATTTTAATAAATTATTTATTACTAACTCGGACGTGGAGTTACAACTAATGTAAAGTTATTACTAGCTTCCATTTAACCAATAAATTCAACGATATTTACGGAATATTACTTAGCGAAAAATAAAATCGAGTCAGACTTATGCGTAGTGGAAATAATATTTTATAGCTGTACTTTCATTTAGACGTACTTAAGCTTGCATTTAATTGTGTTTATCTGAAGGCTTTGCAGTTAAAAAACTACACACACACAAACATCCATGACGAATATATATCTAGTGAAACAACAGTAGTTTGTACGGGATAACTGTAGTTTCCTTCAGATAAACATATGCGTATATGTAATTACTTATATATATATATATATATATATATATATATATATATATATATATATATATACAAAATATCTAGTAAAACGTCCAGAATAAGGATGTGGTCTACTTGTAAGTATATATTAAATCAATTAAACGAAATGTGTACTTGCATTATTACATGTGGAAAATTCTTGTGATGAGAGAACGTTTAAGAACGACTTTCGAAACGCAAAGCCAAAATATTAGAAACAGAACCTTTGAGAGAAAGACAACAGCCTTTGTGAAAATAACAGGTCAGAATCCAAAACAGACGTGTTCATGTTCGAGTCATGTTTGTGGCAAAGTCTGAATAATACGTAAGGAGTTCCCAATAAGGACGAAACCGATCTACTGGAGGAATTGTCTTTTCTACTTTACGAAATAATCAGTTTGTACCGTCAAATGTATATATACATATATAATGAGATTGCTGTTTATAACCAGATCATAACCTGGATTTACATGAATGTTCAGATGAAGCGGAATATGATGGTACACATTTGCGAACGTCAATTCGCCATTTTTTATGCTACACGTGTTAAATTTCTGTGTGTTTAACCTCACGCTATAAATTGTGTAGTCGGACGGTCAACATTAGTTGATCGTAAAATAATGTGCGCTTATTTATAAATTCATCTTTATAACTACAAAAGCAGCTGCTTTTTTTTATTAAGCAATAAATGTGCAACTTATTAAGAATGTGCATTTTGCCCATATTAATAGGTGAATCAAGACATTTACCAATTTCTCCATTTTTTACGTCCCACGGCACAAAATCTGAATGGAAATCTGAAATAAATTATTTTCATATCAGGTTAAAAGCTTGTCTAGTTTTGTTTATTGTATATTTTAACAATTGACATGATGCATGCGAAAGGAATATAAAAGAAATAATGAATACATTTAACAAAATGTCTATTCCCCGCGTACACATGAAAGGAATGAGGCATTGTGTAATTTCACGTATCGCATAACAACTGATTCTATAATCTATAATGGTGGCAGGAACAATATGTTAACGAATATTATTGATATAGTACATATTGTTCCAAAACTTTTGCTTTATTTGTAAATTTTCTCCATAACGTGATATTAAAATTAAACAATTTTTTCCTATAAGAAATAGAATATATTTCTATTTAACTTACGGTAAATAACAATTAAAAGGATGTACTTGAACAGATTCTATGCATATAGGTATATTATTCGTATATTGTACGGCAAAATGAACAAAATTCTTTTGACGAACATATTTTTTTATTAAAATATACCGTTGAAAAACAGAATTTAAGCAAAAAAAACAGTTTAAAGATTATTGAAGATGTTGAACTTAAGATAGATCAACCGCAGTATAATCTAAAGTAATTAATTGAACATTTTCTCTATCATAAAATTAACTTCTTTTTGTTGAAAGATCCAAGAGAATATCAACTTCCGGTTTTGGATACACCACTTAACCTTTATCCCGATCGATCTCAAGCTCCCGAAATGTTAAAAAGGATTAATGATATAATTACTGCAGCAGATGCATTTATAATTGTTAGCGCGGAGTACAATCGAACAATCCCTCCTGGTTTGAGCAATCTTCTTGATTATTTCCCACCTGCAGCATACGCCTACAAGCCAACAGGAATAGTGACCTACAGTACATGTGAGTAAATATTATAACTTAATAAAATTAACAATTTATTTGTTTAATTTTCGTAGCTATGCTTGAAAGAAATGCTTGTATGAAGTTTTAGACTATTGAAGTTCCAGAATAATTAAATATAAGGGAAGCCTCAAACCGAGACAATATGTGAGATCGAAGCTGCACATAAACACAAACACACACACACACACACTTAAATATAACATTTTTATCATGGTTCACGATCCTTCCATTAAAACGCATGAAAGAGAGATTAAGGCGAGGGAAACATGGACCATGTTTCTATCACCAAAATGATGTAGTGCTACTTTTCGTCAAAAAGGTAAAAAATGGGAAATTGGTCTAATTAAATCTGTTTTTCATTCCCCAGTTCTGATGTTTCTTCTGAAAGATACGTTTTTGTCCGGGCATTTCTTATGCTGCTTTTATTGAAATCCTGCTCAACTTTTCCTTCCTCTTTAAATCAAGCTGGCGAGCTTGAGATAAACACCAACCTTATTGCATTTAACCAGTCGTCAAACAACATAGCAGAACTACCGCCAGTCGCACGCACTTAAATCAAGTTTGCGAGCATGAAATAAACACCAATCCCATTAAATTTAACCAGACGTCGAACAACAGTAAAACCATCGCCAGTCGCGCACACTTAAATCAACTTTGCGAGAAATTAATATAATTAAAACTGTTTTCATTCCCCAGTTGTTGTGCTTCTTCTGATCGATCCGTTTTTGTCTAGGCATTTCTCATTGCAATCCTGTTTGAATTTTCCTTCCTTTTCTTCTTTTACCTTCTGGTCTTTTTTAAATGAGATAGAAATTATTCCTTGCAAAATAAATAATTTATGTGTCAATAATAATGGGCCAGAGGTCCATTGCGTAATGTCGAAATAAAAGTAGAGCCACCAAAATGCAAAGAATAGATCAGTAATGATTCGAAACTTTCAAATGTGTAATTAAGTAGTTTGAATTTACAAATTAATTTAAAGGAGCTCTAGTTTTGGTTATAATTGTCACGATAAGATATTTCCGTAATATTTTGGCGCAAACTACGACTTTATTTTAGCTTATTTCGGGGGCAACTGTGCAGGTGTACATCTCAGTAGTGTTCTGAACGAACTGGGATCTTTAGTGGTCCCTGAGAGGGTGGCAATTGCCTGTGCAGAAAAACGGATTGAAAATAATGGTCGCCTCATTGCGACAGCTGAACACGCGGAGATTAACGCCGAGACTGAGTTAGCCCTCAACATTCTACTAAGACAGTTGGCGTTTATCGGCGAGGCAGTTAGAGCAGAACGTCGAAGACGCCAAAAGCAGACGGAACCCGATAGCGATATTCCTCCGGTGCATTTCTACTGTTAAAAAATGTTCTCTGTTAATCTCTAAATGTGTAAAGGAAATTTAACCTATTTTAAATTTTGCTTTCATTTTTTGGACATCAATTATCTTTCATGCAATGAAATTATTCTCCAAACTTACAGTTTATAATATAAGACATTTTTTTCTGAGCTGTCTTATTTAAATGATTTTGGCGAAGTTTTTGATTTCTGAAAAAATGTGTGCCTGATACTTTTTTTCAATTTTGAATAATTTGGACCACAAAATATGATTTGTAGTACAGCATTCAATTGTTCTGAGCGCAGACGTGTGGCTCTAGTCGGTTATTTCTATTAATAGAGTTTGGCTTAATTTATCCTGTTATTGTCATTTGTGAGTTTAATAAGCTTCTGCATACATTTAGCATATTAAATAAGGGTGTTGCCAGATTTTTGCGTTTGATAATAAGAATAGGATTTTAAAGTTTTCACAAGACACACCAAAATTGTCTAGCCTGTATATTCATTCATAAACTGCTAATCGCCTAAAATATTATACCTAAAATCCAAAACCCGAATTTCATTTTTGGGCATAGAATTTTGAAGAACTACCTTGACAATATGCAGTACCACAGTACTCTGAATTTTACCAGTTCCTGCACCTGTCTATGAATATGTCTTATGCAAAACAATCATCTGACTAGAAAAAACGTTTTAAAGTAAGCACTGTCTACGGGATATTTTACATAAGGTAGCGTATAGATTTTTAAAACTTAGTCTACTCTACAGGTTGATACCAAACTATGACGCATAAGTGAAACTGCAACGAGAATGGCATTGGCTTTACTTAGTGACAAACTATATACTTTTTAGAGTATCCTGAGGAAAACTGGGGAATTATTAATATAATAAATATTACCTGGACCGTCAGTTTGTTATTTTTTTTAACTGTGACCGTTTGCAAAATTAGTATTGAACTTCGGGATAATGGAAAAAAATAACATATTTCAAGCATAGATATGATTTTTATTTAATTTGTGAGGCAGCCGTGATACAAGGAATAGTTAAAAATAAAATTTCTTTAAATAGTTAACTCGAAATAAACATGTATTAATGTAATTTACGAGAGTAGTTACCAAAAATGCCATATATATATATATATATATATATATATATATATATATATATATATATATTATATTCTTTAAATATGTACTATAATTAATGTCTAAGTTGTAAAAACCGTATTTAGGCAAGTCATAAGCAGAAATAGAATAGTTATTGAAGCCAGAATAAAGGCGATAATTTCGTGGTGTATAATTGTCAGGCCACGTTGACGAGATGTGGTAATAAGTGGTTGTGAGAATTTTCACTAACGAGAATTGTAATTTAAAAAAAAATATTATGAAGTTAACATTAAGTAACACGCACACAGAGAGAGAGAGAGAGACGTTGTCTATGCGCGTTTATTTATTATGAAAACATTTAAATGAATTTTTAAGATAGTATATATAAACATCAAATATAATTATTTGCTGACAATTATTTTGAATTTTTACTTGTATCTAAGATGACTATTAGTGAAATTAATATTCTTGATATTCTCCAAATGAAGAATTATGAAATGCAATTAATGAGATATGTTTATCCTTGAACTAATTACCATACAGATATTTCCTAACATACAAATATTTTAATTGTTAAGTAAATATTATTGCTGGCTTACTGAGACATACCGTCTGCTTTCCACAATAAATAATAAAATAGGTAACAGTATTAGAGAAAAAATAAATTATTATATACCTCCTAATAGTTTTGTACGACTTGATTTTTGTTTCCTTCTGCTGTAATTATCTTATTGCTTGAATAGTATTCACCCTAATTATTTTGGGTTGTGGAGGTCAATTAATTTATGGGACATTAATTAACTCTCAATATGAAAATAAATCAATTTTTATTTTTGGACATTTGATGTTATCGCTGGTTTCATAAACAAAGTTTTGCTTTTAAAAAAATATTTATTTATTTTTTGCAATTTTTGTGCATAATGTCGAAGATTTTGACTTGTCTTTGGTGACTTTATTATTGAGTCTTCTTGAGATTTTCAGTTGTGTGGTACGCATAATGCATGTTCATAGCTTAACCTTATTTGTTTCCTGATAAGCATTTTACGAAGTCATATAATGAAAATAAATTATTGAAATTGTCTACAAATTAGTATTCTTAATGATATTACGGGAACTATCCAAAATTTGCTTCAGGTAATAATCGTCGATTTTCACTTCTAGAAAGGATATCTGTAACAATCAGTGAGACGGTGAGCATACACATTTCATTGTAATATATATATATATATATATATATATATATATATATATATATATATATATATATACCGTAATAAATCTCACGTTAACCTAAGGGATAACAGAAATAATTGCGAGGTTACAGAGAAATTGACCGAAGGATTAAAGAGAAAGCGCTGAAAATTTTATTTGTTCTAAATTCTATGATCATTCCGCCTATATGTTCTTTCCGATCCCGGCGTCTCAGGCCTCTCCCGAAAGGACCAAAGGAACTCTACATGGTTCTTGTAATAATCGTATCAATTTTGCTCTAATCCAAATATAAATATTGAGGGTTTGATTGAAATATTCAAAGCAAAATAACAGCGGTAAATAAGTGCAACAGGCCTATTGAGTTCCCTACTAATGAATGCCCAATGAGGACGAACCCGATCGACTAGATGAATTACAATTGCTACTTGATGCAAAGTTTAATTTATTCTGATAATATATTCATGCATATTTACATGTATATATATAAAATCAAAATCATGCCATTAGATTTCAATTGAATATAAATTACAAAATTGGCATGCTCTCTATTGTATAAAGACAAATGGAGTTGGCTAGTTTGAACTTCATGTTTAAGGAAACGCCAAGTATGTTCAACCAGAAGAAATTTTCACAAAGTCATAAGTTGGTATATGACTTAGAGTTGCGCATAACGGGTGTCACAGTGGATAAACTCACAGACCATAAGGAAAATGTGACTCAGTTCGAGTTCATTCGTGTAAAATTCTGGATACTACTTAATAAGTTTCCAATAAGTTCTAAACAGGTCTACTGGATGGATTGTCTTGCTACCTGAAGCAATGTTTAGTTTATGCTGACAGCATATATAATAAGGTTAACCTTAGTTTTTCCGCATACATTGATGAATGCATACTATTTTATTGAATAAGAAACAAATTGTAGTCTTGGAAACCTAAATAGTATTGGCTATTCGTATTTGGATTCAACGTATAAAACTTATAACTCTCCAGTATGCATGGAACTACATAAGTAATTTTCTTAATGAGAAATCCAAAAATACTTTAATCAAACGACATTAACAATTATTTTTGTTTAAACCAAGGTTGAACTAAGCATTGTATAAATTATTAAAGGCAATTCATCCAGTAGACCGATTTTGTCCTTATTGGGAACTCTTCAGGTACTGTCCAAAATTATTGCCGCGGACAGAGCTCGAACCTGGCCACGTCTGCTTCGGATTCTGTAACTATCTACTGTGCCGTACTGTCGCACACAAGACACGAGTTTCACCTATATACTTGATTGTGTTTTAGCTTTTTATTTCTTCAGATGAAGCCTATACGGAATCTCTTTAAACACGAAGATCCAACTAGACACTTTCAAGCACTCATTAAAGCTCAGAGAAGACACTATCTAAGAAAGTGGTATTGAATTATTGTTCAATTTTATAAAAAAATCAAAAAAGTTCAATGGTCGAATTAATTGACATTAATGTAAGTTATTAACCAATATTTTGCTATGTAAGAATTCTTTAAAGAACGAATTAAACAGAATCGTTTAATATAAATATTATCAGGTCGAGTGGGTAAAATATTTACGTCCTATTTAGTGACGCTCCCTGTTATAAGCTGTTATTTTTTTTAGAAAATTGAATTTTTTATTTATAACATGAAATTATGTTGAGGAGGAATTGGATAAACTTTTGGAAAAAATAATTACCTCTGGAATTTATAGCAAATTTAGTATGATCGAAAAGCGATTTTTAACGTTATATTAACGACAAAACTCTCTGAATTACAAGTGAGATCTACGTACTGCATTTTCTTTATTTTACAATAAACGATCATTATCTATTACAGAGTATACTTCTAATATCTTTAACAATAACGATGCTGAAGACAAGTGACGCCACAACAGAGAGAAGGCGATATATCAGTTGAAAGAAATGATTCCGATGAATTATTAAAACTTGTGCGTAATAGAATTGGAGATTTGACAAGAATTAAAATGATTTTATTCTAGATCTCAAAATACAAAATCACATAGAATCAAAACTTATTTAATGTTAGTAAAAATTGCCGACTCTGCGTTTCGATTCAAATTTTGAAATTTAGCAGCACAAATTAGAATTCCATTGCATAGGAAGAATGTCTGTGAATTAAATAGCGTATTCTACTACCAAATGGAAGAGCCTCAGCTCTGAAACTAGTCGTTGTTCATGAAGTACCGTGTTGGCATTGTAACCTTGACTATACGGGCGACGGCATGCGATTGATTAAAGTTAGTAGAGAAGTAAATGACGCACATATTAATTTGATCACATTAAGAAATCAGATCTGGCCCATCATTAATCGTGCAACAGGCAAAAATTACACCTTTGAAATATCTGGAGAAACAGGTGCTTGAAATCAAATTGTAGATTTATAATCGTTAATTATCACGACATCAATTCGTTTGTCATGTTTTCCTAACTGTGCAAACCATTTTTCCTCTGATAAAAATTTCCACTTTTAGGGTGTCGAATGTTTGCAATAACAAGAACAGAGTTCAACAGTTGAGTCTAAATATAGAAATATTAAATAGATTGTAGTCTAGCCACTTGATTAATAAAAATGGAATTCTGAAGTATTTGGTTAGATGAAAAAATATTTTATCGTTAAATCTTCTGTTTTATATTTTCTACCCAAAATAGAAAGGAATTAATTGAAGATTTTATAAATCCTTTAATGTACTATATAAAATGACAATAAAAAAGATTTTTTAGCTAGTTAAATAGATGCTAGCAAAAATCAATGCAAAGTTCTTTAAAACCATTTCTTGTATATTGAAAAATTTTCAAAACATTTACCGTCATAACTTAGCGCAAATATCTTTAAAAATGCAGATTTCACCAATCCACAAATCATTTTTCTATATTGGTTTTAAAATATTTTAATAAAGGATAGCAAGTAAATAATATTCGCTGCATCGTGTAACTAGTGGATATTTTATTTTTACAATTAAACGATGCATCGAGATATCATTTAAAAGATATTTGCACCGTATGAGAATGGTTCGATTTATTTTGGAATTTTTTAGAATGAAAAAACTTTTATTTATGCATCGTGTCAGTTTGAGGTGGTCGTTACTAGTTGCGTTAGAACGATGAGTGCAGAAAGTCACGAAGGTGGCTGGAAAGGTCTATCAAAATACCGTAAAAGAAATATAAGTAAAAAGATTTTGGTTAACTGTTAGACGCTAAGTAAATAAGCTATTTTTTTATTGACATTAGGCAGATATTTTATTCAAGAACAAATATTGTTATATTGAGCCTTTTAATTTATATTTTAGGAAGATGCTCATATTAAAAATAATTTTGTGCTTCCAATATTGCAGAAATTTGTATTTTTTTAGATTTAAATTAGGTTTCCCCATCATTGGTCACACGATCCGTATAAAGAAGCATTTTATTTAAATTACTTTTATCAATTGCCTATTTATATTTTCTAGTTACTGGACGAATACGTGAACATATTCACAAGTTAAATACTGTTTGGGACGGAAAACAAATATATATGAAATTGTGTATTAGGTGATGCGCACCTAGTAACAAATTGGTTCAAATAGCACCAGAGATTTAAACTAAAGTCAGGATGAACGGTAGGCATAATCTCAAGTGCACATTCTTTTCGTGTTTATTGGCGATTCATCAGTATGAGTCTGTATTATGTTGTCTGTCCTACCTTTCATGGCGGTACAATCTTCTAGAAGAATTTTTCTTATTTTCCCACATTCCTCACCCAAATATATAGTGGGTAAAGGGCGTAAAACCAGCTCCTAATGATGAGTCGCCAGTAAGCACGAAACGAATGTGCACGAGATTATACTTTCCGTTCATGCTGTCTTTGGTTTATTCCCCTGGTCATATTTGAACTAAACTGTTACTAGGTGCGCAGCATCTTGAACACAATTGCACATTGTCTAACAGTTGTTTGCATTTTTTGTTGAAGAAACGGTTTGCAAACACCCAAAAATTAATGAACAAAAAGTTCTTAAATAACAAATTGAATGTGTTTATTATAATGAAACCTTTAAAATCTTTCATTTTTATGTTAATTAAAGCGCTTAATTCTCTTAGATTACGACTGGTTATTTTCTTAGCCTTTGTGTATTATGTCTGCATAAAATCCATTATTTCATTTTAAATCTTTAGTAACCTGACATATCTTTATTAATTTAATTATGTTCCCCTGTTCTTCTGACTATTTATTTCAAGAAAATGTATATTTACAGTTTTATAAATGTTATGTAAAGTAAGTTTTTTAATTTTTTATTAAAATTTTATCTTCCTATAAATCTTTTTTTCTCGTTAACTTGGTGAACAGCTTGATAAATTACTATCCTTCACGAAATGCTGTCGAATAGTTTTGAATTAATCTTACTACAATGTTTGTAAACACAATGTAAAGAATTATTTTAAGGAATAACATTCAATTAAACTTAAAATATTATTGAATTGCATAATGATGATGTCCATATGCGCATCATGTTTCTTCTTTGGAAACTTTGCGCGATATCGCATCGAGTTGAATTCAGTGACGATCTTATTTCAGATTTCTAGTAGATACAGTAAAATCCGTTATGAAGTTGCATTGTTGATGTTGCTTTGACATAATTCTGACTTGGTCTTAATGGTAATGAATGCAGGATTATTTTGTCTCATTTCTGTGTGTCATCTAGCTAAATATATTCATAACAGCTAAGTACTCTCTTTCTTCTACATCTTACTAAAAAAGTTTGTGCCTAAATTATTATTTTTTGCTGATATTTTAAAAGAATTATCTTTTTT
Organism: Eudiplozoon nipponicum; assembly: GCA_029291075.1. NCBI lineage: Eukaryota > Metazoa > Platyhelminthes > Monogenea > Mazocraeidea > Diplozoidae > Eudiplozoon > Eudiplozoon nipponicum. Next base: position 36,950 of record JAQBSW010005473.1, on the reverse strand, counting down.
TGAAATTGCTCTTTTCATGGTTATATGGCATTGAAACATCAGTTACTAATGGCTTCTACGTTTGTGTAAATGCGGATGATGTTGACACAAGGAATATCTCTAATGTAGGCGGTATAGAATTTAAAGTCGTCCATGAACATGTATAGGATATTTCCTGTGTGTATGCATAGTACTCAGTAAAAACAATACGCATACATGCTAACAATGGAAAAGTTATGATTTACATTGTTAACCCTTAATTTTAACGTAAATAATTTATACTGTGTTAGTTTGTTGTGGTACACTTGGTGTATTGTTGAAATAAGGACCGCGGATTGTAAACCAACGTGACCGGTATATCATTGGAAATATTAATTAATAAATTTCAAGAAGAATTTTGGGTGTACGTGATAAATTTTGCTTCGAAAAAGAAATTGTGCGGTTCCAATATTTACAAATTTCGGGCTGACGTTTAGATGGATATGACGAAAAAAATGAAGTTGTTTTCGTGGGAAGCAAAAGTTTTATTTTACTTTGATTGATTTCAATAGGACATTTGAAATGATTTCTTGATTTTTCGTGTACTGTTCTAATTTTAATGACAACTGAGTTCTAAGTAATACAAAAGTCAAACATACACCGGTGCAAAGACCGTGAAAATGAATCAAACGACACGCTAACTCACATTGCTTTACGTTCGATAATCAATAAAAGGATAGGCTATCTTACATAAAAAACAACGTGATATTAATAGCAGCATCTTTGTCAACACGCATAAAGCAAAATACTAAATAAATAAAAGCTTATGGATCTAAAGAACTATACCAAAACTTCATCTCTGTAAAACTATTAACGCGTCACAAAGGAGGACAATTCAGAAGCTCAATGCTGAAATATCACTGCAAATATTACGCTGCAGCGACAATTCATATAATATTTCAGTGTTCGAACAAAATTTTAATTTCTAAAACGCCTAACTTCATCCCTTTTAATATAAATCGAATAAAATAGCAATAATGTAAAATTGTGCATCCTTCTTATAGTTTTGTTGTTAAGAATAGAATTAGAGTTGTGTTCCTACTTTGTAGCGTGCCGGGTAGAATTAGTTTTTGATGTATTCATTTGCTTTGTTGTGTTTAATTTCGAATGCACTTATTTCTTCGCAATCACAATATTCTCACAAATGTGAGAGATAGCTTGTGCAAAAACAAAATTATACACATAAATACAATTAAAATTTTCCTGCGTAATGAGAAAAATCTTTTCTTTTTGAATCGGCATTTTCATTTTACGTGTAGAGATTAGCAAATGATTCCTTAAATCATAAATATCTATTTCCGTTCCGAAACTTCATCGAATGCACCACGTTTCTTGCTCACCTTACAAGTCATATTCCATATCCATATATAAATAAAGTGGTTAATAACTGTTTGAAAATTAGAATATTAATATCATTTGACCTATATACGTTAAAGAACTAGAAATGACAAAAACTTGATAAAAATTTGAATTTTTTTTCAGCTTCACTATCATTCACTAAGATGGACAGTTTTAAATTTCCGTAAGTTTTAAATAAGCCACATTGACATATTATTTAAATCAAAGTTGTGTTCTTGTTATAAAATATCTGACAAATATTTTTCATCCAGTAGATTGGTTTTAGTTTCCAGCAAGTGCTTGGCTATATATATATATATATATATATATATATATATATATATATATATATATATATATCGTTAAAATTCCACCATTTTTTAAAATTTGAGAATAAATGACGTACTCCGTGGAATAATATTAATTAATAAATCTTATTTCTACCAGTGTCTACAGCCATTATTCTGGATTCGTTTATATTTTCCTTCATCCAATCCCAACCGTACATTTTTCGTGACCAATCCCCTCTTAGCTATGTCTGTCTTTGCTTTGCGCAATTAAGACCACTCCTTTTGCGTAACGTCATTTGGTGTGTCATCACTTTCATTGTGAGTCCATCCGTAAGTAAAGGGTCTCGTATTTTGCGGAACGTAGGCTATTTTGGAAGGCCTGACAGTTATGTTTTTGTTCCAGTCCAATTTAATTTCTTTATGAATTACAAATTGTACGTTTTAATATGTACATCCAACGTACAATTTGTAGTCCAAGGAGTCTTTTGCAGACAAATTGACGGCATAGGTATGGGTAGTCCTCTTGGACCAGTATTGGCAGACATATACATGCATCATTTAGAAGCAACTGGATTAAAACCATTCATCAACATAGCTCATTCGTACCTAGGCTATATTGACGATATTTTCATGATCGTTGAAAAGAATGAAGATACAAATGCACTCCTACATCACATAAACAAGGTAAACCAAGCAATCAAGTTTACACAAAAAGAAGAATAAGACGGATATTTATCTTTTCTAGAAGTAGCAATAACGAGAGACGAAGAAGGTACCGTCTCAAGTTCGGTTCACAAAAAATCAAGCTGGACTGGGCAGTATAGCCATTATTTCAGTAGTGTACCAAGAGCGTATAAAAGGTACCTGATAATTAAATTGGGAACACGAATACGCAGGATTTGTTCACCGAACAACATTGAATTAGACCTAAATTTACTTTGCGAACGTTGAGAAATAATGGCTATCCCGACTGGTTTATCGAATATAATTTGAGACAACGCAACAAAAATGAGACCAATTTGGAGAAAAACAATATACCCAAAATAAACGCATAGTGTTCTCAATTTCATTGTATTTAACCTGTCGTCGAACAACATAGCAAAACTACAGCCAGTCAGACGTATTGACGAGTTTCCACCTTCCATTATCACCATCAGAGTACGACGGCAAATTGACTTGTGAAGATCAAAACGCAATGCATATATATATATATATATATATATATATATGAAAGAAAAATTAGACATGCAGATTGCACCACTAATAGTCCCACATATATTGTACATGACTGAAAGTGTCGGCTGCACAATTTTTACATAGTCACAAACATTAACTTTTTGCAGATTTCGCCTCATATATAAAGGAAATACAATTAAAAAATAATTGATTTCGCGGGTGGTGGTAACAATTATTTAAAGCAAGTTTGCGAGCTTGAGGTAAACACCAATCCCATTGTATTTAACAAGTCGTCGAACAACAAAACAAACCTACCGCCATTCACAACGCACGGACGCGTTTCGACCTTCCAGAGTCATCATCAGAATTCGACGAAAAACTGACTAGCAGGAATCAAACCGCATTGAATATATATGGAAAGCAAAATAAGATATGCGGCTCTCACCTCTAATAGTCTCGCATATATTGTACTTGACTGGAAATGTCGGCTGCATAATTTCTACGGAGTCTCTAACATAAGCTGTTTGAAGCCTTCGCCAAACACATATATATAGACAATACAATTAAACAATACTTGATTGCGTGGGTGGTGATAACAAATCTTTAAATCAAGATTTCGAGCTTGAGGTAAATACAAATCCCATAGTATTTGACCAGTCGTCGAACAACATAACAAAACTAACGCCAGTCGCAACGCAATGACGCGTTTCGACCTTCCATGATCATCATCAGTGTACGACGACAAACTGACTAGCGGGAATCAAACCGCATTGAATATATATGGAAAGCAAATTTATATATGCGGCTCTCACCTCTAGTAGTCTCCATAAGTTGTACTTGTCGGCCGCATAATTCCTATGAAGTCTCGAACATTAGCTTGTTGTAGCTTTGGCCAAACGTATATATATATATATATATATATATATATATATAGAAAATAAAATTAAATAATAATTGTTTGCGCGAGAGGTGGTAACAATTCTTTAAATCAAGTTTGCGAGCTTGAAGTAAACACCAATCCCATTGTATTTAACCAGTCGTCCAACAACATAAAACAATTACCGCCAGTCGCAACGCACTGACGCGTTTCGACTTTCCATGATCATCATCAGAGCACGACTGCAAACTGACTAGCGAGGATCAAACCTGTTGTCTTCTTTAGGACTGGAAAAGTCGTTTTAGACTGATTGCGCAGACGGCAAAGCCTGTAGTATAGTAGATAAATTATGAGAAAATATTAACTCGTACTTTTTTTACGTTTAAGTGATGGCTCTCCTTATGATCGTGCAACAGAACCATGGTTGTTAATTTTATAGACGGCGATAAACCGAACAGTTTTCGCAAGAATTGATTACTAATATTCGTTGAGAAGAACCGCAGCAACATGCAATTGTGGACTAGGTGTTGTGCACCCAGTAACAAATTAGTTCAGTTGTGACCAGAAGGATAAACCAAAGGCAGCATGAACGGAAAGTATAATCTCATGCACATTCGTTTCGTGCTTACTGGCGACTCATCAGTAGGAGCCGGTATTACGCCCTTTAACCACTATATATTTGGTAGAAGAATGTGGAATAATAGGACGGTACAATCTCCTAGACGAATGTGTAAACCTGTAATAGTGAAGCTAACATAATCTAAAGTCAACGACAATGCGACTTCAATGCTAACTCACACTATATAATATATATACCGAGTCTGTAAAGGATACTAACACTATGGCTATTGTGTTAGTAACTGATACCTTTTTGAAATCGATGAGTACCGGATACTAACACTATGGTTTCCGAGTCGGTACATGATACCAACCTGATGGGTATAAATTTATGCTAAAGTTCACCCAAATTGAGAATTACAACAATTTCCGAACACCTGTTACTCCAGTTAAACCATACACTCTGGCCTTCATCGATATCAGTTATCACATTTCGTGGTAAGCATGACATCATTCAATTCAATATATAACAGTTAAATACTGTTTGTTGCGGAGAGCTAATATATATGCAAGTATGTATTAGGTGTTGCGAACCTAGTAAAAAATTAGTTCAGTTGTGATCAGAAGGATAAACCAAAGACAGCATGAACGGAAGGTATAATCTCGTGCACATTCGTTTCGTTCTTACTGGCATTGCATCAGTAGGAGCCCATATTACGCCCTTTAACCACTTTATATTTGGTTGAGGAATGTGCGACAATTGGACGGTACAATCTCCTATACGAAAGTGTAAACTTGCCTTAGTGGAGCTAACTGCATATAAAGTCTTCGATAGTGCGACTTCAAAGCAATCTTATTATATGTAATATATACTGAGCCTGTAAAGTGTACCAAAACCAGAGATGTTGAGCCAGCAACTGACACCAGCACTATGGTAGTAGAGTCGGTATATGTTGGCAACACAATGGATTTAAAGATATGCTAAATTTCACCAAAATCGAGAATTACAACTACGTGTGAACACCTGCTACTCTAGCAAATCCATAAACTCTGGCGTTGATCGATACCTGTTATCATTTTTCGCGAGAAGCATTAAATCATCCAATCAAATATACAATATAAATAATAACTCCCATATAGAAATCAGATTCTACGGACGAGTTAGTTAAATGATCATATATTAAACAGCTGTAAAGCACAAAATAGATGATGATCCCGATAGTTAGTACAAACTAAGCATGACATTTGAGAGCGAATGCAATTCAGAAAACAGCTTGGCTTTGTGCTTGCTGGTTGACTATAAACTACATGCCATGCAACCTGGGAAAAAGGATGTTAAATGGAAGTGCGATGGTGGCCGAGGTGAAGTCAGAGCATTTCAAATAGAAATTGAAAATCTGCAACTATTCTGATAAGCGCATTGATGTTAATGTGAAACTTCGCTCGGCGCGCGTAACGAAACATTGTAACTAAAACCACTTACTCGACTACATCTTTCAGCATCTAAAAGGAATAGACACGAAAACCGCATCAGGAGAACAAACTTTCCAGTTCTCAACAATTACCAAATTCTAAACTGAAACTGATACGAATTTGTGTCATTTTGTGATTCAAACATTTGGTGTACTTGAAAGGAGAAGCACCTATTTTGAATGAAAGGACTGGAAGGTTGCTGGAATTATCAAGAAGAATTTTTGGACGCCTTGATATGTGCCCCTTTCATTGCAAAAGGAAGAATCTATTATAAACTACAAATTTCAATGTAAAAATTGAAAGGGATTTTGCAAATTTGCAACTAACCTTATGAATGCATCGAAGTTAACGTGGAAACTCGCTGGGGTCGCGTAACATATTATTTTACCTGAAACCAGTAATTCGAATACATCTTTCAGCATCTAAAATGAATAGAGACATAAACTTTCCAGTTCTCAACATATACCATTAAACTTAATTGTACATGAAAAGAAATTATGTCAATTTGTGGTCTAGCCATTTGGTGTAGTTGGAAATAGAAGCAATCATTTTAAACGAGACGACGGAAGGTCGCTGGCAATACCGAGAACAATTTTTGGCGCGCTGATATATACAACTTTTGGTACAAAAGGAAGAATCTTTGTGAAATCCACATTTAAGTGTAGAATTTCCAACGAATCAATACGATTCATTAACACGTCCTGCAAGTTGATTCAGAAAGGGTACACCATCTCATATATGAAGAACTATTGATCTTGTAGTCTAAACGGGTAAAACTATATTATTCATTTCTGATTTATTGAAATCGAGGTTAGGAGCTTGAGATAACACCAATATAACTACATATAAAAATTTTCAGTATAAACAAAGCATTGTATAAGGTAGCAAAAACAGTTCGTCCGGCAGATCGATTTCGTCCTTTTAGAGTAGTCTTCAGGAAATTTTCAGAATTTTTACTTGGACTGATCTCGAACTGGGGCACTTTGCCTTCGGAGTTTTCCACTCTATCCATTGCGCAACCTTGGAGCATACTACACATAGTTTACAGTTATGCATTAAGTTAAGTTTTGGTTATCCTTTCCTTCAGTTTGAGGCCATGGGACATCTATTTAGATCTAAATTTACAATTAACCACTCCAAATCTGTCATTATAAAACATTATATATCTACGTATTTCAGTAATAACTAAGCACTGCTTATGATAGCAAAGAAAATTCATCCAGTAGATCAATTTCGTCCATATTGGAAACTCTTCAAATATTGTCCTCAATTTTCCCATGGACAAGACTCAAACTAGGGCACATTTGATTCAGAGTCTATTAAACTATCTAATTCACACTATTTCACATTCTACATAACTTTCAATTATATACTAACTAATATATATTTGGTTAGCGTTTACTTTAGGTGGAATCTCGTTGGAATTTCTTAATACTTGAAGTTCCAAATAGCCATCCAGAATCTCATTAAAACAGACACTACGCTACCTGGGGAAGTGGTATTGAATTGAAGATTTATAAAATTAAACAATAATTGATTGCGAATGTAGTTATAAGAATTATTTAAATCAAGCTAGCAAGCTTAAAATAAAAATCAATCCCAGTATAACCTATGCAGTCAATAATTGTTACATTGTATAAATCTTCAATTAAATACCAATTCCACCGTGTGCAACGGAATGGTGCAGTAGATAAAGTCACACACTCGGAAGCAAATTTGTCCCGGTTTGAGCCTTGTCCGCAGGAAATTTCTGTACAATACTTAAAACGTTCCTAATACGAATGATTGCGATCTACTAGATAAATTTCGGATTCTGCCTTATGCCTTGCTTAGTTTATACTGGCGGATATATATATATATATATATATATATATATATATATATATATATAGTTGGATTGTGTCTAAATTAAATCCACATCCATGATTTAAATCACTTTTATCACCACTCGCCATCCTTTCATTGTACACGCCTTTAATTGAGTACCACTTCGCCAGCTAGCATGATGCCTTAGCAATAATGATAGATTGAGGGTGGCTAGTTGGAACTTTATATCTAAAGATAGGTCTCTAGGGCTCCATTTGATTGAAGGTCTAACTGAGGGCGTAAATTAGTATATAACTGAAAGGTGTGTGCATTGTGCAGCTGAGTGGCGCAGTGGATAGAGTGAGACTCAATATCAGTTGTGCCGCGGATGAAATCGTTTTACTGGATGATTTGAATCTGCTACCTTATACAGAGCTTAGTTTATACTGACAGAATATACATAATCGTAATTCTGCAATTAGACTTCAAATCAACTTAGAAATATATGTATATATATATACATATATATATATAATTTATTGGTATCATTTGACTATATATATCCTAGGTATAAACTGAACATACCATTATGTAGAAAATGCAATTAATCATCTCAACCAGGTTCGCCCTTATTCGGCACTCTTGAAGTAGTTATAATGAGAGTCGAAGTCGATCCGAATAGAACCCATCTAAAGCACAGTTTCGTAAATACATTTTGCCTACCATCTGTGGCTTCGATAGTGTAGTGGATGATTTGCAAGGTTGAAACAAATGCATTCTAGTTCATATTCCGACGTGGAAATTCTGGCAACTATTCATCAGTGCTAAATGTGGATGAAACCGTTCTAGATGACGATTTGCAACTGCTGTCATATGCAAATTTTATTTTTAAATGAAAATACATATTTATTTAGGTATACATATTTTTGCGATAGGACAAAACATGGCCTAAGTTGGTTTACGACATAAAATTGCGTGATGTGTGTGAAGCAGATGATGTAGTAGATGCGTGAAATATTCCGAAGTAAACTTGCCCCGGGCCGCGAAAAATTGTGCAATTGAATTGCAATTATTAATAAACAATGAGCTTGAACGTACTCCGTTGGCATTCATGAAAATTTTATTTGCCATTTTCTTACATACTGTGCTAATTTTTAGGGTTTGGCCATTAACCGTTATCTTCAATTGTGAAGCTTTGCACAATGTGTAGAAAGCGGGTTAGGTGGTCGACACCGGCTTGACTAACTATCACCATGACATAACCACTTTCTGGTGAAATGAGTCTAATTTTCAAAGTGAGACAGAATACACGTGTTTCATGTGAAATTTCAAAGCAAATGCAAATGAAAAGCGACCATGAGTTGGTCAACATTTGTACAATATGCAGATTTGATTGTGCATTTGTTAACATTTTACGCATTTCTATTTCTATTTCGGTTTGTCGATAGCTCATACATTATAAGTTTCTAGACATTAGTATAATTTGCGAAAGGTGTTATTTATCGTAAACGCGGTATTTGATACGTCGAGTCTGCATACTTTAAAACAGATTACATAGCCTAATCTCGGGAGTTCTGTTCTTTTCAAAATCCAACAGGAATTGCACAAATATGGCATACTTTTAAAAAACCAGTTTCGTACCCACGTGGCGTATTTGTTTGCGTGTTAACCTAATCTGAATTACAACAATAGACGTGCTAAAATCTTGCCGATTAACCTTGTAAAAATCCCCTTTCCACTGCGTCAGTGGACTAAACTGTGGTATTTTTGTTAATGTACAATAATCACAAATCGCTTTCTCAAATATTTTCCAGGATATTATACTTTTGATAGGCCAAGTTTGTGGCTTGCAGAATTCGTCTTCTGATAATTCGACCAAACAAATTATAGTCCCGGTAAGTCCTTAGGACCCACTAATTTTTCATTTACGTATTTGTCGCCACATGCGCTAGTTCACTTTGACCAGGATGTCATACGATTTTATAATATTGACAGATATTATTACCATGCAGACTTAATCGCGTGATTTCATGTGCTCAATGTTATTTGTCTTATTTATTAGACCACGATACTTTTGCTGTTTAGTAGGTAAACTTTTCAAGCTTCGCGGATCAGTTGGATTACATTTTGTTGCTTTTACAGGGAGTTAGCATACCTCGTAAAATCAAAAATACCTAAGGCTAACAGGACATAAAAGAAGCACAGCATCACGTGGCTGATGACGATAAACAAGTTTGCTTTATTGATTAAATCTGTTAGCGTGTTGCGTCTCACGCCAATTCAGACTCGCGCGAATTACATTAAGTTCCTATATATTGGTGCAATTTCCCGCCACTTATGTCACGATTTTGCTCGTTGTCATTCATATTGCTTCAAAACGCACAACAGTGACAAATTACCATTGTTCACAACTGGATTCCACCGTCCTTCACAATCATCAAAGCTGAAGTTCTTATCAATTAATGGGGATCAAGCTACAGTGCAATTAATTTTATTAGACACGTGATTTAAATAATAGTTCTCGCGATCGGCTCAATCAAAGTTTAGCGTATTCTGAGTGTAACAGGTAATATCGAACTGGCAAGAATTTAAATCCTCATCAGACGCATGCAAAAGAGTGTAAATACTTTTGACTCTGCAACATGATATGAAATAGGTCTAAAATGATTTGTTCTCTTTATTATTTTTTCTCAATTTTTGGGTAATATTTCTTTCAGCTCGGATAATGTCTCACTCAGTTTTAAGCTAAATTATAGGCAAATGAAATGTGCTTGTTGCGGTTAACAGTGGTATACCGGAAGAATTGCATATGCTACATGATGCAACGTTTCGTTAATACTGATAAAATATATATGATCAAGATGCAGACATTAGAATTCAAAGCAATACCAATTCCTAGATTAACATGGTTATCAAAATGTCGAGCCCGTAACAGTTACCCGCACAATGTATATCAAGGTATGCTAAATTTGCTAAAATTGCGAATTACAACTACCTTTGAATAACCGTTACTCCAGCAGATCTATAAACTCTGGCCTTCATCGATATCATTTATCACATTTCGTGTTAATTATGATATATTTCAATTAAATATATAATGATTATATACTATCTGTGCAGAGAACTAATATATATGCAACTATGTGTTGGGTGTTGCACATCCAGTAACAAATCAGTTCAAATACGACCAGAAGGCTTTACCAAAGTCTGAATGAATGAAAGGTATAAACTCATGTACACATGCATTTCGTATTTGCTAGCGATTCAACAGTAGGAAACAGTAATGTGCCCTACACCCACTATAAATTTGGTCAGGTATCGTGGGGTATTTTGACGGTCAAATCTTCTAAATGTAGTCTAGCAGAAATGGAGTAAAATTGACACAGTCCTCGGAAATACGACTTGGATGTCGCATTGACGACGACTTTATATGATCTTAATTACGTAACTGCTTGAATACACATTCGTTAAGTAGATTGACCATCCAATTTCTAAATGAAATATGTGTGAAAACTGCTTTTCCAGTCTAGAAGAAATTTCGCGAAAAGTTACGTTAGTAAACTTTTGTATAGACGTTCGATTCTAAAAGAGATCCTTCAATACGCAAAGCATTTCTCATTTTCTCCAAAAAATCGATAAACCAACAAATTTAATAAAATAAAACACCGATTTTTTTCTTGTGTTAAAAACTTGTTTCAAATACTAATAATTACATTAATTAAGAAGAAGCTGCTCTAAATAAAAGTGATAAATAATTTTAGGGAAGTACCGTATTAATAGATTTGATTTTAGTGTGTGTATAGGAGCATGTATGCTCGTATTTTGTAATCATTCAATTAATTGTCTTCTAATCAACGTTATCAATTCCTTAACACGTCATTTGGTGCACTTTTTAGCGGCATCAAAATTATTTAGTCTATTATAATTTCGACGACACTCATAAAACGTGGTGGAGTTAGCGCAATTCATAGAGACTTACTTGTCTAACTAGAAGCATTTATTGAAGGATCCATAAATACCTTTACGGATAATGGCGTATAGATGCATTGCACTTTTAATGCAGAGTGAAAGACTCGCGTTTCTATAAAATCGGCATAAAGTGGTGAAGGATAATCTAGATTTTTCGGTTACCTGGAGCCCGGCGATGCTAAAAAGTAAACATTACCTTCATAACTTTTTAATCTGACTTGTTCAAGATTATCATTGGACATGAGTGATACGTGCACTGACAGGTCAATAGTTTATTCTCCATATTTTATGCCTGAATACAACTTTAATTTGCCAAACGCTGTTCTCATAAACGCATTTCTCAAATTTTGCCAGGATTTTGTGTCGCTGGTGACAGTATTGCACATTTCAGCTGTTCAGGCTTGACGACGCTAAGGCACGAAATAATGGCAGTGTAGTGCACATTGCATTTTGACCTTTTCGCTATCTTTACTCTCAACTTATCGGCAGCAATACCGCTTTCTTTGAATAAATATTGATAAAAGAGACATGAAAATAGATCAGAAATCCCTATCCAATGATATCCACGCCTAGGAATATTTAGCAGTAGCGTTGATCTTCAAATGCTTTCTGAATTTCTCCAGTTCATCGAAAATGAATGTTTGCGCTGGTCAAAGTGGAAAATGGTTTCTGAATAAAAGTAATGCTTAGAAAATGTGGCTGTGTGAATCAGCCATCCAGCAGTAAAACAGTCGTCTTTTCACATAGATAATGCGCTAGATAATTTCATGTAGGATTGAAATATAATTTAGTGGCAGCATAAGACCAAGGCATATTCCCAGCTTAAGAACTTTCTTTACACATCGTTTAATAGTTTAGCCAATTGTATCGTTTACCAGCAGTTTATTTTACTAATATGAAGTAAGCTCAAGTATTTTTGATGTAACAATCAATTTATTGTCTCTACATTCCGCAGAGCCTGATATTTCACTGGAAAATACATCTATCATATGTTGTAATGATTGTGGACTAAACGGCACGTTCTCCAGATCCTCCTGATAGAATCCATTCATGCAAGTACAGTATTCTCTACGTACGTTCACCTTCATATTATATTGGGCAATTCCGCTGACTCCCATCAATTCGATCGGATCCCGATGATAATTTCGCAATGTAAGGTAGACTTCCTATAGAAAACTTCAAATATTGGTAGTGCAGAATTAACATACATGCATCAATGCATTAGGTATGGTGTACATCGTAAAAATTAAGTTCAGGTAGCACCGCAAGTTTATGTCAATGTCAGCATGAACCCAAGTTGTAATCTCATTTGCACGATTGTTCCGTGCTTACTGGTAACTCATCCGAAGGAGCTGGTACTACGCTATATACATGATATTTATTAATAAAGAGATTTTTGGAAGTTGGCCCGTGCAATCTCTTATACACGTGCGTATTAAGGCAGTAGTAGAGCCAACTTTATTCATATTCTGTAGCATCGCCACTTCAAAGCCAACTTCTACTAAAATCAAGGTTGCTAACTTGATATAAACGCCTGACACATTAAGTACTCAAATTTTGTCAGTATAAACTAAGAATTGTCTTACAAATATCCTTTGAATTTTTGTGGGTGCAATAAATTAGCAATAAACTTAATTTAAATTTTACTATATATTTATATCCATATCTTACATATAAATATCCATTTATCTTATGCATATTTAGATAATCATATAAGCAACCATGTGGGTTCTTCCCACATCTTTTATAATTAGCTATCTTGTAACACGCGGCTCCGCGTTACAATCCAACGAAGTTCAATTTTGACAAATATAGTTCTCTATAATGTCACATATTCTAATTCTGGTTTTACAAAATATTTTTCCTAACTGTGGTTTTAGAAACAATCTCTGTTAGTTTCAAGCAGTTTTAATTGAGATTCCTTGAACTGCAAATTTACATTTATTTAATAGAGTTTTGTTTAATAATAATACACATTCGCGCGCAATACGCAGGCAACATGCAGTGGATTTATGTGACTTAACGCTCAAAGCCAGGATTTATGTATTTTATGTGTATCAACAACTCTGCTAAGGCATTCTGGATTTATATTTTCTTTTCTTTTTCAATCATTCACATAAAAAGTACGAAGCATTCAGCCAAGACATTCTGGATTTATATATTTTTTTACAATTTCTCATTCACACGAAAATGTCAATTCTGTCGAGACATTCTGGATTTATTTTTTGTGATTATTTTAATGTGTTTTGCAACGTACGATGCTTCGACTAAGCCTTCTCACATCACCCATTGGATAAAGGTCGGGGACTAATCATAAGCACGGCTCTCAACATCAGCTACCTGGCATATGTAGGAAGGATATAGCATCAATAAATAAATAGCTGCCCCGCAAAACCTCTTAAAATAACCCCAAAACCTCCTATACAAATATGGCCCCGTTTCGTCGAACTCACAGCTAATAAATAACTAATCAGCAACTCTAGCCTATGAGAATATCAAGCAGGCGCTAGTTATCCCGCTAACCCAAGCACTTCGGATGAATACCATGGAAGAGTTAATCCGGTAAAGTAGAGAAAGCACACAAGAACACAAATCCTGAGCCATAAATCACAGCGAACCACCCTCTCGAGATCACAATTCTCGACAACAACCACACGATGACGGGTGAGGACGACCTAACACTGCCATTTATACTCGACAGCGCTCACACACAAACTAGATGACGTCCAGCTCAGGAAATGCAGGAAGCCTATGGCTGACTCGCCCTCCTGCGAGCCCAATCCTGTCTATCATAAGTAGTTGACTCAATGTGGCTCAAACGACGGCCACATTTCCCACGAAAAATACAGGGCACCAATTAAAGACTTTAATAATAGAATTTAAAGACTGAAAATAGCAAATGTCAGTGGGCTAAAGCAGTCTTACTGTACAATTTTTCGTAAAATAATTCAATTTAAAAACCATAAGTTTGACTCATAAGCCAAAGGTTTACATTTAATAATAGTACAATATTGTTTCGACACAACTCTCTCTCTCTCTATGCCATTTAATGTAGCCTAATAATCGAGGAATCGTTTAAATAAAAGATCCGATTGATCACAATTTCCATTTGATTTGTTTTGTCTTCGATCAGGCTGGGTGTGTATTCGTCCCATTCTTCCAAAGGCTTCAACATCGTTCATACTAACCATTGGAAATGCGGTTCTATCCAATCTTTGTTTACTGGCAACGTTTCGGTGCGTTTTATCCAGCACCATCATCAGGCCACTATACACAGCACAATACTCACAATAGCAGATTTTAGCAAATGTGGTAACCTCGTTCCGAAACCGTTCTATTTATTTTTTTGTTTTTTTGACTCACCAATGGTTTTAAACAAAGAATTTGTCACAGTAACTAAACTCAATATATGCATATGCCTAGCGCACATGAAAACCCTCACTCAACAACTATATATATATATATATATATATATATATATATATATATATATATATATATATATATATATATAAGTTTTCCAGTGACAAATTGTTCCCCGTTAGCGGAGTTACAATTTTAGACAGCTTTGTTTAAATCAAGTTTGCGGGCCCAAGATAAGAACACAAAAAATAATTTAACCAGGTACTCAACCACATGGCGTATTGTGTCCCTCCGTGCTCATTAAAGTAGCACGACGTCAAAGTGATTAACGGAATTGGTGTCTGTCTCAAGTCCACACATTTAATTTGAATATTTTTTTCCTCCACTCCTGCAATCAAAAACAAACTGATAGAATAAATTTAGTCTTTTTTGTTGCTGAATTATTGTGTTACGCTCTTACATAATTATTATAATGAAGGTTGCGGTCTTGATTTAAGCACCTGACCCATTAATTACTTACATATGTCAGTCTAAACTAAGAATTGTATAGTGTACTATAGGCAATTCATCCAGCAGACCGGTTTCGAGCTTATTGAAAACTCATCATGTACTGGCCAGAAATTGCCGCGGACAGGGCTCGAACCTGGGCACGTCTGCTTCGGAATCTTGTGCTCTAACTACTGAGCCACTCCGAAGCACATTACACTACACAAAATTTTCATTAATTTATTAACTAATGTAACTTGGTTAGTCTATTTTTGCTTTAGGTGGAGCTCATATGGCATTCATTTAGACCCAAATTTCCAAGTAACCATCCAAAATCTGTCATTGCTGAACAAACACCATACTAATTGTTGAAATGGTTTTAAAATGAACATTTATATAATGAAACGAACATGGGTTGCTTGGGCGGTGATAACAATTATTATAATCAAGGTTGCGGTCTTGATATAAGCACCTGAGCCATTAATTACTTACATATGTCAGTCTAAACAAATAAATAGGCGTATCTGGTTAGACGTCGCCAAAGCAAAGATTTATTTATCCGTTATATTCGAATTTTAGCTCAATATTTGTATTGAATTGAAGTTGTTTAGATTTCGAATAACAACGTCGTTTACACTTTTTCGAACATATATTTAGAGAGAGAATAATTTTAATTTAAGAATTAAACTAATGATATCCTAGCAAAAAATTTTTAAAGACTAGGATGGTATACGAAAGATACTAAGAACAACATATGCAATTTCATATACACACGCGTTTTTTGCTTGCTTTGTGACTCATCATTATGAGTGGAAATGACTCCAAAATACCACAATATATTTGGTCAATAAATGAGATACAGTTGGAAGTTGCAATCTCCAAAACATGCGCAATACCTATTAAAAATATGCCTACATATTAGTACTCCACTACATTTAACATATAACTATAATACTTTTCAATAAGTGATGTCATAATTACCATAGAAAATGAGAAAATTTATGACGATCAAAGTCAGAATAAAGGTTTTCCTGGAGTAGTTGTAGCTCAAATGGCTTTTACTATCCTATTTAAGAATCATGGTGTTTGTACACTTTACAGGTTTTTTACATAAGCATCGAGAGTTGGTTTTAAATTAAACTAACATTGGTTGCGCGGGTGGTGATACCATTTACAATAATCAAGTTCGCGAACTTGATATAAACACCTGACCAATTAAGTACTTACATTATTAAATTAAATTACTAAACAATTCCTATATTATATAGACGATGTATTTTTACGGTGTACACCATACCTAATGCATTAATGCATGTATGTTAATTCTGCGATACCAATATTTGAAGTTTTCTATAGGAAGTCTACCTTATATTGTGAAATTATCATCGGGGTCTGATCGAATTGACGAGAGTCAGCGGAATTGCCCAACATAATATGGAGGTGAATGTACGTAGAGAATGCTGTACTTGTATGAATGGATTCTAACAGGAGGATCTGGAGAGGCGTAGGTTTAGTCCACAATCATTACAACATATGATAGATGTATTTTCCAGTGAAATATCAGGCTCTGCGGAATGTAGAGACAATAAATTGATTGTTACATCAAAAATACTTGAGCTTACTTCATATTAGTAAAATAAACTGCTGGTAAACGATACAATTGGCTAAACTATTAAACGATGTGTAAAGAAAGTTCTTAAGCTGGGAATATGCCTTGGTCTTATGCTGCCACTAAATTATATTTCAATCCTACATGAAATTATCTAGCGCATTATCTATGTGAAAAGACGACTGTTTTACTGCTGGATGGCTGATTCACACAGCCACATTTTCTAAGCATTACTTTTATTCAGAAACCATTTTCCACTTTGACCAGCGCAAACATTCATTTTCGATGAACTGGAGAAATTCAGAAAGCATTTGAAGATCAACGCTACTGCTAAATATTCCTAGGCGTGGATATCATTGGATAGGGATTTCTGATCTATTTTCATGTCTCTTTTATCAATATTGATTCAAAGAAAGCGGTATTGCTGCCGATAAGTTGAGAGTAAAGATAGCAAAAAGGTCAAAATGCAATGTGCACTACACTGCCATTATTTCGTGCCTTAGCGTCGTCAAGCCTGAACAGCTGAAATGTTCAATACTGTCACCAGCGACACAAAATCCTGGCAAAATTTGAGAAATGCGTTTATGAGAACAGCGTTTGGCAAATTAAAGTTGTATTCAGGCATAAAATATGGAGAATAAACTATTGACCTGTCTGTGCACGTATCACCCATGTCCAATGATAATCTTGAACAAGTCAGATTAAAAAGTTATGAAGGTAATGTTTACTTTTTAGCATCGCCATATATATATATATATATAGTATATATATATATATATATATATATATATATATATAGATAGATAGATAGATAGACAATTGATTTGAACATAAATAAATCGATAAACGAATTCTCTTTTGGACAGTTTGTTTAAGCTGTTGATTTTAGTGTTCTCTTATAATAATGAGTACGAATCGAGAAAAAAATTGGGGTGGTGATTCAAGTGCCATCAATGGGAAAAACGAAATAGCTTCTAAAACTACTGTTGTTCAAAAGAGTGCCAACCACAGTTTGGCTACCATTTATTCGGAATTTAAAATGACGTGTCCACATTTACGAATTAAATACCCGTGTTACCTATGCTGAATCTAACATAAACCAAACGAAATTTTCTGGCTTTCCAAGCTAGTAAGTTGCTCGTCGCAGCGCTGGATAGCAAAAAGGCAAAACTAAACCTGTCTAAATTACCTCCAAATATTAGGACGTCAAAACGCCACTCAAAATCAAGGGCACAATCTGATATTTCTTGAAAAAAATCCTTATTTTTATTATCAGAATAGTTGATAAATGACGCGTCCACGTTTACGAATTTGTGAACCTTGTTACCAACACTGTATCTAACATAGACCTAACGAGAGTTTCTAGCTTTCCGGTCAAGTTAAGTAATTGGAGCAACGCTGGATAGCGAAAAGGCGAAATACTACCCAGCTAAATCATCCCAAAATTGGGATTGAGTATGAGTCGTATTGCCCCGTAAGCTAGGCTCAAATGAGATATATTGAGATCTGTTCGAAAAAAAGTATTGCCTCCTTGGTAAAATCATTATGGACATCATTTCAAAAACCAAAGGATCAAATGTTTCGGGCTTGAGCTGAAAACAATTAACAGAAAAAGCTGCTGAAAATCCGTTTGTATTTTAATCCAGTACTAAAAGGATAGCATCGCCAGTCGCCTTCCTTCCAAATATCTCTGGAACGCGTGCATGTGAACATGGCTGTTATGAATTCTACCGTCGGAACACAGAAAAATCAAGCACTGTTTAATCTCCTGTTGAAGATTTTAAGATATCAGCTTTGGTTACGCTCCGATGAGCACAAATTAAAATTGGATCTACTTATTAGTCATTGCGTACCCAGCAACAAATTTGTGCATATAAGATTTTGACGACACGCTTGTAGCAATAGCCAACTTCGAGGCCTAGAAAGTTCCAAATGTCCTATCTAGGGCTGAAGTGAATACAACAGAAAGCTCTCGCAAAAGTGCACGAATTAAAATGAAGCAGTCAGCACAATGATGGGAGCAGACTTCGAGCAGCAGAAGCGAATATAGAATAATAAATATTTGTATTTTGTTCTGCTAAATGGACGCGCTTTATACGAGCAAGTTCCAATAGATAATTGATTAAAAATAAAGCGTTTGTGTTGATTTTAAAAATGGTTTGACGGATTGGAAAACTTAGTAAAAGTATGGTCTGCACAAATGACTGCGGAGTTAGGGATAATTAAGTCTCGTTTGGACGGCAAATTTATAATAAATTCTGAGGCGATTCCCTTAAACGACCCAACCAATATAGGTGAAGTCAACAATGTTTGTCAGCATGAATAAATTACGTGATCCTATGGACGTGTAAATTTTCCAATCACTAGTCATTCGTCTGATGGAAATGCTACTGCCATAGAACCCCAGCATAATCGATCACGAATGCGGGAGAAAGAGAATTTATAATTTACCGTAAGACCACCTAAACCACATTAATAGTGGGTTAGAGGTGTAGTACCAACTCCTAATAAGCAGGAGATAGTAAGCACGAGATGAAAGCAGAAACATATTCGAGCATGCTGACTTCAGCATATACTCCTGGTGAATAGACACGCCATACCTAATGCATAAATGCATATATGTTTTTAATTTATATTGAGGAATTCCCTACAATGAATACGAATGGAAAGTTTAAATTAAGAATACTTATATTTCAGCTTGGTATTCGTTTTAAAACACAGGATAAACAGAATGCACGATTTAATTATTTAAATCAAGGTTGCGATTTTGATATAAACACAAGTCCCATTATAAAAAAATATATACATTTGTCACTATAAACCAAGATTTGTGAAATATAGAAAAGACAATTCATCCAGTAGACCGGTTTTGTACTTGTTGGAAACTCTTCATGCATTGTCCAGAATTTGCCGCGAACAATGGCTCGAAACTGGTCACGTCTGCTTCGGAATTGGTGACTAAAACTACAAATTCACCCTGCCGCATTGGATTAGTGTTTTTATCAAGATCGTAACCTTGATTTAAATAATTGACATCACCGCCTGCACAACTAATGCCCGATAAATTATACAAATACACAAATTAGTGTTTGTCTTAAGAAAGATTCACTACATTTAACCAACGAATCACAAGCATAATAAAAATAGGAAGCTTAAAAGTAACTTATTCTACATATTTCCACGAAAACTATGCTAAGGCGAAGAATACTTGTATCAACAAAAAACCTCTGTAAGCCATATCCTAACTAATCAACACACGTCAAAATAATAAATCAATAATCACTTAATGAGCTCATAACACAACTAGTGATAAAAAGAGAACTAGTGCAACATCGAAATTGAGATCTATAAGAAGGCTCGATTTTTTACCTTTGAATAAAAAACCGACTCAGAATTATAAAAAGCAAGGTGTTAGGTTGTCAGTCGTCCGTCCGAATACATCACTTGCATACAATTATTTCTACCCAGCCCGAACAAGATCAAAAGACAAAATCATAATCAAAAATTTGTAATAGTTTACCAAAGAGCCATATGGATCCACTCCATTCAAGTGTAATAAAAGATGTTAGAGAATGATGTACAAAAGGTTTATATACATACATATATAAATGCATAAACGTACATTAAAACGCATACACACATAAAAATATATATACATACACACACACACATATATATATATATATATAAAAGCATACATACGTGTAAGTATATGCATACATAAATACATACATAAATCCAGAAACGCATAAATGCATACATACATAGATAAATTAAGAGAACGATGTTAACAAAAAATGAAGAATAGCTCTGTAGCGCCTAAAAAATCTCAACAGCGGAAGAAATCATGAAATTGTTGACTTCGATACTTCAACATTGATAATTAAAATCATACATTATAAAGAATAATATATACAGAAAAAAACTAAAACTTAATATTTAGTAAGAACCTTAGCAGTAATTATATCATTAACATTCATGTCTCTTAATAAATTAACCGTCTAAATAATAACTACTTCTGGAAAATAGTAATTAATTTAAAAATATGGAATAATTTAGCGGAGTTTTAACTTTAAAAATTTGAAGATAGCAAATGATTAATCAATAATTGAGTTAACCATCTGTAAAGGATAAATTAAATACAACATTTTGGTTTTCGAAGTCAATAATTGGTGGAATACTACTTTCGGGATTTTTGTACATGATGAGGTAACACAAATTATCGCATAAGTAAAGCATGATTTCTATGCAAATCATTAAATTTATATAATTAAACGAACAAAGGTTGCGCGGGCTGTGATAACAATCATTTAAATCAAGATTGCGACCTTGATGTAGACACCAGTTGTATTAGATACACACATTTGTCAGTATAACGTAAAAAGGACAATTCATCTGGTAGACGGGTTTCATCCTTTTTGGGAACTCTTCTCTTATTGTTCAGAGTTTGCCGCGGACAGACACGAAGTTATGAATGTCGGCTTCGGAATTTCGACGAAACCGGTAAACTAGATGAATTGCCTTGTCTACAGTATGCAATGTTTAGTTTCTAGTGATAAAGTTTTGTATATAATGAGACTGGTGTTTACATCAAAATCGAAACCTTGAACTAAATAATTATTAATTTTTTCCCTTCGCTGATCGATCGTATGTCGTCTAAGAAAATTGGAGGTTGAAAGCTAGGCTTCTCTCAAGAAAACAAAAGCAAAATATGTGACAAAAGTTAACCTTTCATCAAGTTTTATTTGATATAAACAAATCTATGTAAAAACACATTAAAGCATTAAAACGTGTAGTGGTTAGTTACACATTACATAAGCTAAATGTAACCTTTACATTAATAGAAAAAATAATCTACCTAAATCATTATCACTTAGAAACAATAAATAATACATGAAACGGAAATATACAAGCAATACAAGAGTTTTTTAGACCTCGGCATATTAGAACTAATACGCCACAACTTCCTCGGTAGTACAAATTCTATCCTATTCTTTAAATAACTTTATCTAGAAACAATTTGCAATTAAAAGATATTTTTGCATCATTCATTGTCTTTTTTGGGCATCTCGAAATAAGAAAATAAAAATGAACTAGTTTCTTGGGATCTTTTCGGTGTGAAGAAGTCAAAATATTAATAGATCTAGATACGTCTATGCATGAAAAGCAATCAAATTTGGTCCAAAGTACTGAAAACCTATGTACAAAATAGAGAAATTGCGGACAATAGGTAAATTACCAAACCAAAAAGTGAAATGATCATTAGAAATTTTATTGCCTTATAATTAATAAAGTTTAGACAAACGCAAGCATACCAGTTCACAATCACTGAGCAAAGACAACCTTGGCCCACAGTAAGGAAGATGTGGACAACACAGCTCATCGTCTAACAAATCTTAATCAAGGGAATCTTCATTTCTAAATATAAAGGTGTCTTGGAATTTAAAAATACACATTATACTAGAAGGACCAGCTCGTCATTATATTTAAATGGTGAATCTATTTATATATATATATATATATATATATATATTATATTATCATGATAGCAACTCTGAAAAATCAAATCATTCGGGTACAAATTATAAGTTGATAAATGAAGCAAAATTCAATATAGATTTGTAGCACAATCAATGTTTTATAAAACATGTATACACACACAAAAATTATATATATATATATATATATATATATATATATATATATATATATATAATTTTGACAGTATTCGATCATGCATACCGAAGCATAAACTCAATATTGCATAAGATAGCAAATTCAACTCATTTACAATATCAGATTCATTAATACTGATCGATCCTGGGCATTTGCCAAAAATGTCAAAGCCGAAAACCTGCCCCTGAAGCATTCGGTTAAGAGTCATACATCTCATTTTCAAAGCCACCGAAGGGGCGCATTTGATAGAATTTTCCGTTTTATATTAATTTACGTGTTTGGACATTCTCGGATTCATGTGCAATCTTGTGTGTATCACTTTTGACTTAAAGTTCAACTCGAAAACTCCAGTATTTTATTCTAAGTCAAACATGCCTTTCTTGGTAAAAGATTGAATTAAAGTATTTTGATAGCATTGGATAATATAACAATTTACAGATGTCATAATGCGGAAATTTGCACCAACACACATTGTCCGTGTTAAAAAGGGATGAGATCTGGTTTGATCCCAAACCACGGAAATTCTGACTTTACTGATGAGTTCTCAATAACAACGAATCCGTTTTCTTAAACGACGTGCTAAAGCTATCTTATACGATATCACTCAACGACAATGAACCTACTGTGCTCTATTATCTAAAAGTTTAAAAGACAATAAAAATTGGCAAAATTGCTAATTGGAGCTTTACTGTTTATAAATGACCTTGCGTTTCTACGTGAAGTAATAGTCAGGATAAACTAGACTATGGTCATTTATGAACGAGGAAGCACCTGGAGGATGTATCAAAGAAAATACAAACAAAAGGTTTAAATCCATGCACGCATACGTATTACGCTTACCGGCGTTTCATCAGCAAAAGCCAGCATCACACCTCAAATAGACAAAATACTCGACCAATATTACGTGGCATACTGGCACTTCCTACTGAAGAGTAATAGTTAGGCACGAGGACGCACGCGTTCAACGGTTAGTACCTTTTGTTGATGCTGACATTGACATATTCTCCCAATTTTATTTGCTACATTGCGCTATGTTTGAGTTATACCGGATATATATATATATATATATATATATATATATATATATATAGGGTTTGCATTGTAATGGCATGTCATGTGTTCTCGTCAGTGGAACGGGACACTAACTTAAGGCCTCAAGATTAATATCACAAAAAAGACAATGCTGTTGAATTATTTAAATCAAAGCGGCGAACTTAAGATAAACCAAACGTTGCATAAGGTGGCAAATGAAGTTCATCAAGTAGACTAGTTTAGTTCTAATTTGGAACTCGTCAAGTACTGTCCAGAATTTTCTGAGCAGAAGTGGTATGAATCGGACACTTTTGCTTTAGACTCTGGCTCAGTGAATTGAGGCGTAGACACCGAAGCAAATATGTCCCGTTTGGAGCCCGGTTTGCAGAAAAATTCAAAACCAGTACTTGACGAGTTCCCAATAAGGACAAACGCGATCTACTAGATGAATTGCCTTTTTTACCTTAGAATATGCTTATTTAATATTGAAAAATGTACAATGGGATTTTTGTTTATCTCCAGCGCGCTCCCTTGATTTAAACAATTAGTATCCCAATCTGCGCAATCAATGATTGTTTAAATGCATAAGCACTGTGTAATGACCAACTCTCATTGATTAAAATTGTTACACATGGAGTTTTTCAATAACGAGCCTACGTTTATGTAACAGTTCTCATGTCAATCTACAGCAAATAGAAATTAAAATTGACCATAGTTTCACAAGCCATGCTAGATAATGAGACGTATAAGTGAAAACCGTTTAAGACAGCCAGTTTTTTACGTTATTTGCTGAAGAGATTATGTGAACTATAATTGCCATGTTATGCCTCCAGTAAATTGCAAAAACTTTGTGATATGCTTTTGTTTCAAAAGTGAACTAAAAATAAATTTCGCCCCGCAATATATATATATATATATATATATATATATATATATATACACGAATTTATATGTATATATCTACCTGTATCACCAAAATGATATTTAAAACACCTTAGAATTAAACAACAGATTTCGTTTCAATAGCAAAAATAAAAATCACGCATGCACACAATGAGTTACACAAATTAATAGCCGTGAAAACGAATAATTCGCTCAAAGAGACTCGTAAAATAAGATACTGAACAAGACAATGTTGGCGATAATTTTTTGCTATTTGTAAAAACGGCAGACTGCTGATCAAGGCTGGCAGACAATTTTTACACATCCACATGGCATTTATTAGTAACTATCTAAGCAATTGCCCACCACGAAAGTCTGGCAGTGGCTGGCGTGCGGCAATCAAAGCGCCAGGAACAGATGACTGTTGCTTGTGAACTGGGCGTATCATCGGACGTTGTGGCCTGATGCCAGGTGACTTTGCCAATGAGGATATTGGGTTCGTGGCAAGAAGAACCGGTCTCAATCCCGGCGTCATTCCGTTGGGGGCATGCAACTGAGCTTGTTGCAAATCATACTGCTGGGTGGGTTGGTGCTGGCCGCCTCGGTTTGGCATAGGAGTCGAATTATTGATGCGCAAGGCTTGAGCGGCAGACGAATTCTGTTGATTATGTGATGAAACTGCCTGACACAATTTGTCCACGGGTATTTTACAAACTTTAACGACGGATGCTGAATTAAAATTAAGCAGACATAATTGTAATGCGCTTTCTTTTTTTCAAACAGATTGAAAATTACGGCCATAAAGCTCATGCTTGCTGCAGTTTAGGAACACAAAAGTTCACAGGGAAAAATTTTGATTCGCCATTAAAAAATAGAAAACATTGCCCGCTTGGAAACCATCTTAGCCAGAGAACTCTCCCTGATGTAAATAAAAAGTATCTGGCCCTTTAATAACAACCAGTTCATGGCAGACAGTTTAAAAGCACGTAGTCTACGAGGCCACACGTTGACGTGAACAAAGATCTCATTCTTTCGCGCTAGGCTCCATTAAAGCCCGGATAAGAATCGATCCTCCAAACTCGGCATGAGCGACCTAGCGTTCTTTTGTAGCTTTCAGACAGTGAAAATCACAAAGAAGTTGTATTGTCGAGGTCGCCTTGGCGACAGTGGCGCGCGTGTAGAGGTCCAGTTTGACTCATTTTTTGTATTACATTTGTAAACATCGGTATCTGAACTAGATCCTCTTCATAAGTCGTTCTCCGTTAGCAATCTTCATGTACTTTTAATTATTATTTTTGCATTCAAAAAACATTAATTGTGTTATTATTTTCATTCATTAGTTTAAAGAAATGCCTATCGTGGTTATATGGAAGTGAAGCATCTATTATTAAGGGTTGTAGTAATTCTGTCAGTGATAGTGATGATGATGATGACGATAATGGTGATAATAGTAATGATTATGACAATGAGGAAGCTGATGACGATAATGATGACAACGATGATGATGATAATGGTGATAATAATAATGATGATGATAATGGTGACAGTAATAATGATGATAATGATGATGACGATGACGATGATGAGGATGATGACTAACATAATGACAATCGTGACTAATACAACAACAAATATTGATTACATGCTGCCTCAGCAAACACGCAGCGTACAAGAAATCGCCTTAAATTCTGAGTCATGCAGAGTTAATTAGCAAATACAGGCTACTGCAGGAGAGCCTGAAATTTGGCCCACCGGATAGAAGGCTCCTTATGTGATTTTGAAGAAAGGCGAATAGCGTAGTTTATTCTTTGTAGGGTAAATAAACATGAGCTAATCTAAAATCAGTATCTGAAGGGTCTCCTAGTTCCGACTGTAGGTATAAATAACTGCGTGTTCATATGAACGTGTATCAAGGAAAGTTGCGAGGAAGATTATTAGATACGCTAGCTCCTTTATAATTGGGAAAACTCACGTCACATTACGCTTTGAGGACTTCCAATAGACTATGGTGATTATCGAGAGTCGCTTAAGCCGAAGGACAGTTTATTCATTCGCTTTTGGAATAGACTGGTTCTAGTGGCGCGAGTAATTCAGTCTCATATTTAATTGAGTATAAAGGTATTGCGCAAACCAGAAATTAATTAGTTCAAATCTTATCAGAAATATATACCAAAAATGGCATGAAAAAAGGGTGCAATCTAAAACACACATGCATTTTGTGCATATTGGCGACTTATCAGTAGCAAATGACACTACGCCCTATATCCACTATATGGTTAGCGAACTTCACAAGCACGATATCCATATTGATTGTCTCCAGGAGACCAATCAATAACATGTCTCGTTCGGGCCTAGTACATGGGAGAAGGCGCCTATTCGCCCGACCTAATGGGAGACTGATTGAGCCAGGTATGGTGTTGATATTTTGCCATCCAGCGCTGCAGCAAATCCCTGACTGAACAGCCATAAACTCACGTTTTTCAGATGCTACGTTACGCGTAGGCAATCTGCCTATGGGAGTCCCAGAGTTGTACAACGAATTCTCTAACATTCTGCTGATTTAAGGAACTATTTCAATGAAAATCTATCAGATTTAACATCTGGCCTTGAGCGGTGTTCGATTATCATTTTGACCGCCGTTGATGTTAGCACCAAACTTACTCAAGAATGCGTGGAATACGCAGCTGTAGGATGATCGATCCTGATTGAAACTAGCCGTGATAAAGGCATCCAGATCACGAACCGTGTACTTCGCTTCAACGTGGTCGTGGCAAATTCCGTTTTGCACTACTTCAGTTGGCAAGGTTTGGCAAAACCTAGCTACCAAACCAAGTACAATGAACTGTGAAATGTCCTTGAATATTGATCGACAACACTATGGTAAACAAACGACGTCTGTTCTCCGTTTGGGATGCGAAAGCGTACAAATGATGCTGACTGATTCTGTCAATAGACCTGATCGTAGTTAGTCGTTCGAAATGCGATCTCGCGTATTCCTTTCAAACATCTGTACATTTAAAACGGACATGCATCTGCAGTCAAAAGAATACCCTAAAGCATCTGAAACGCTACGAAGGAACGGCTTAAGCAAGTATCGGTGACTTTCCAAAATAAAACCCGATAACGTTTTATAATCTCTATTAACACCAGAACTCTTCAACATATGGCATAAGCCTCGAAAGGTGTTTACTATAAGTCACACAAAAGAGGAGGAACAAAACTGGCTTGGAGTCTCTAGGGAGTATGAAAGAGCGTCAGTTTAAAAATATTTACGAATTGTATGTTCAAGTCTAGTGCAATATCATCGGTCATTCTGCCGAGAGAAAACGAGTGCTCTCAGTTCCTCAAGAGCAGGTCTTCAGGCTCTACCAAAATCTACACAATTAGCCACCTATTTCAAACGCCATAGTTAGTGATGAATTAATATCTCGGCTTATTTACGGGATAGGCTGGGCACGTTCTTATTGCCTCAACCTAGAGATAGGAATACATGTCAAATGAGTGGAAGTGTGACATTTTGGTGTACACCCACAAGAATAGCAACATAAGCTGTTCTTCAACCACCGTAATATTATCGTAATTAACCAGACAAATCGCTCCCCCAATTAAGAACAGCCCTGCACCACCAACCACTGAATCATGAAAGAGTTATCAATCTGTCAATCCTTACAGTATCCGGGCCGAATAAATTTTCCCGTGTTCGCAACATAACCTGCTCTCCAACCATCGTGATATTAGGTTTCTCTGCTAGAGAAGCGAACTCAGCCAGCCTATGCAGGGTTCATATCGTGAATGCGATGCATGAGCAAAATTTAGGCCCTTTTTTGCACTCTAGAGTCGCGCCAAAACAGCCATTGAATACAAATATATATTAAAAATATTTGACTGTTCGACCACTGGGAAATGATCCTTTGCATTTACATACAGCAGCCGTTTTGTTCAAAAGATACACCTAATTTTTGTATAAGTCATTCGATAAGCGACGCTTTTTAAATTCTTATACATGTTACTCCGAATGGTGTCCCACTTAAATGGTCATTTTGTAATAATTACTCCGTGGTTGAGTGTGGATTCATTGTTTTTGATATCGTGCATACGTATTGTTGGCTTCCAATGAGCATAAAGAGATAAAAGTTTTTTTAACAACGTTCGCATTTAGCATTGAAAGTAAGCAACTCATCGGTAAGAGACGGTACTAGGCCCTTCATCCATATTATAATTGGTCACGAAATGTGTGTCAGCTGGACGGTAAAATCTTCTATACAAATGCATATTTCAGCACTAAGATAGTTATTTTCATATTAAGTCTTCGGTATTACGACGTCGAAGACAACTCACTTTATGTAATGTATACTGCACTTTTAAAGGTTACCAACAAAAGAGTTGTTCAGCCACCGAGCCTGTACAGGGTACCAATATAATGGTTTTCGAGGCAGGCTTATTTTCACCGAAAACGCGAATTAAAACCAATTATTAGCACCAACTACCCTTCGGCTTCAAAGTGAAGGTTGGATGTAAGTGACAGCGTTACATATATTGGTAGCCTTGTCAATGTGAGTGACAAGGTGAATATGAGATTAGTAAAAGATAGAAGCTTTTCCAATCATCGCCATTTATGAAGAAACGCGATTAACTAATTTTCTTCCAAAGTTCGTGTATAAAGTACATTTTTGCGTGCAGTTCTATCATAGGCTGGTAAACTTGGTCTTCTAGTGTCTAAAATCGTAGACGTTAATAGGCATTCGACCACTATTGCGTGAGAAAGATAGCTCATGTAGGTCACCAAATAAAAATAAGCTAAACTGAACCACGTAAAAAAGTTAACAACAATCAAACTGGGTACTATAGGACCCTTTTCTCCCCAAGAGTTCATGTGCGCATCAAAGGCCTTAATTGGAAACTATGCGCGATATGGCAAAAAATCAAATACAAGAGCGATCTTAGTGCAGATTTATAGTATAATCATCTTTTCAATTCTCGTTTCTTAGTCAAACAGAGCTACCCACAAAGAAACTGTATTGTAAATGTTGCCCTACCGTGAAGCTAGCATGTCAATGTTCAGCGACTGATTTAATTCAGTAGGATTGGTGCTTACTTCAAAGTCGCAAACTTGATTAAAAGAATCGTTACGACTACACGCGCAATCAATGAATGTTTAATTGTATTACCTTGGTGTATGTGGCGAAAGCTTCAAAACGTTAGCGTTCATGACTGTAAAGAAATTGAGCAGCCGACATTTCAAGACAAGTAAAATGTATGCGAGACTACAAGAGGCGAGAGCCGCATATCTAATTTTGCTTCCCGAATATACGCAGCGCGGTTTAATACTCGCAAGTCAGTTTGCCGTCAGACTCTGATGATCATCATGGAACATCAAAATTCGTCAATACCTGTGACTGACGGTAGTTTTTCTATGTTGTCCGACGACTGATTAAATACAATGCGACTGGCACTTACTTTAAACTCGCAAACTTTATTTAAAGATTTGTTACGAGCACTCGCGCAATCAATGATGGTTTGTTGTATTATCTATGTATATTTGACGAATGTTGCTGAAGGTTAACATTCGTGACTGCACTGAAATTGTGCAGCCGACATTTCCAGTCAAGTTTAATGTATGTGAGACTAGTAGAGATGAGAGCCACATATCTAATTTTGCATTCCATATAAATATATATATATATATATATATTGCAAGTTGATTCTCGCTAGTCAGTTTGTCGTCGGACTCTGAGGATAGTCATGGAAGGTCGAAACGCGTCAATACGTGTGACTGACGGCAGTTTTTCTATGTTCGAAAAATGGTTAAATATAATTGGATTGGTGTTTACTTCAAGCTAGCAAACATGATTGTTTAATGACTATACTATATTGTTTGAAAGCCTAGGTTGCCCCATTTCTGCGTGCTACGAATATAAATATCTTTATCTAATTTAGATATTCTCCGTCATAACCCAACTTCCTTTACTAATTTTTTGTTTCAATAAAATTATTTTTTCAATTACATTTTTAAACAGATTTGAAAATTTTACCCATGGTTATATGACATTTAATTAGCATTAATTATAGTCTCTTGAATTTCTCTCTGCGATGATGTTGCTGACGATTTGTGTGTGCATATATCATGCTAGTGTGTATATAAGTATGTATGTATTAATGAATGGACGTATGGATGTATTTATTTATATTTGTATGCATGTATGCACAAATGAATTATATAATAAATTGTTTAGGCATGAATGTTCTGTGTACATGCATATAGAGAGTCTATATATATATATATATATATATATATATATATATATATATATATATATATATATGCATGCACGGATAGCGTAGCATAGATTAAAAACTCCAAAGAAAATGTGTCCAGATTCGTATCACGTCCGTGGAAAATTATGGACGACACCGGTCTACTGGATGAAGAGTCTTCGCTATCTAGCGCAATATTTAGGTTGTACAGACAATATAAATAAATAGATAAATAAAAAAATCTATATATATATATAATGTATGTATATATGAATGGATGCACGTTAGTATGTAGGTATGTGCGCACGTATATATATACACACGCATTTATGTTGTGTGTTTATTTACGCTTGTATGCATGTATTTTTTAAGGATCTATGTAAGAATGAGTTACATACGCATGTGTGTAAGTATGTTGGATGAGCTGTATTTATGCACGTAGTGATGTATGTATGCATGTATAAATTTACGTAAGAACGAGTGTGTTTTATATGTATGAATGTATACATGCATAGGTAGGTATTTATGCCGATTTTTATGCATTCATGTATTCATGTACGTATGTATGAATGTGTCATGTATGTATTTATGTATGCATTTAATTAGACAGGTAGTTGTGTATTTATCCATGTATGAATTTGTGATGCATATATATATATATATATATATATATATAATTTCAATGGGTTACGACTTAGTTTTCGATACATTACGATAGCAATAACACAGTCAAGCATCTTAGTTCGTGTTTGTCAATTTATTATTTGGTGCATAAACCAGTGGTTGCATTCTGACTTTTATTACTAAATTTGTTAATACGATGTGGTCTCACCTTGTCCGGCTGACGAGTTACCATAATTCATTGTGCCAGTTTGTGTCATTTGCACCGGCCTGGCAACACGAACAGTCTTCACAACAGTCTTTTCTTCCCCATTTAGCATGGCAGAAGCGCTAAATGTGTTTAAGCCCGTGTTGGTGTAAAATATATGTCCTTGATGTTGTTGTTGTGCCTGCTGCTCCTGATTTTGCTGTTCTTTAAACATAGCTGGCGCGTTGTCTACTAAACCAGAAGTCATTGCTGTAGACAAAAGAACAGGATTTGGATGTGGAATATACTTTGAGGGACTAACGACAGTCGTTGATGGCATTACTTGGCCGGAGGCGGTTAGCCCGGTTAAATGTGGTGATCCGAAACTGGAGGCTGTAGCCATACTCCCCGTAGACGGGTTATAAGTACTCGCGCCCGACGAATTGAAACCCGTGTGTTCCCCAACAGTCAAATAATACCCAGGAGTCGATTCTATTGCAGATGCCGCAGACATTGGCTGGAGTTCTGAGGTTGTAAACTTTGATTGTCCGCTTTGGCCACCACCTCGGGTTGCATAACCCGGCCTTGTAGGACGATGAGGAGCTGGAAGGAAGGATGATGTCGAAACAGTACTACTGATCCAGACATATAAATTACAATGACAGAAAATTATAAGCATTAAATAATAGAGAATACAATATAAATAGATTGCAAAGCTATCGAAAACATCCGGTCCATCTGATTTTATATCGTAAAAAATATTGAACGTGGAATTTCACAGTAATGTTTATTTTGTGTCACAGTCATATTTAGTGAAAAGAAATTGAAATGATTAATAACAAATATTTCGTTTCCATAATACATAATGCTTTTACGTTCACAAAATAAAATGTGTCCAGTTTCAAGTTTCACTGAAAACTATATTGAAGATAAATATTCGACAATCAGTACATACTAGCCTGTAGGCAAAGCAAGTTATGGCCTCGCGACCGGCGGACGGCAGTTAGTCATATAGGCAAAGGTAAAACGAATATTTCCAAATCTACTGGGACATAGCCATTATTCTGCTTGATGTGAAGCCTCGAGTTAAGTTTTACGACGCAGTAAAACTCAGTGCTAAATGGGTAGTGACGGAATTAGAGCACGCGTGGTATACGCAAAGGGCAATTTTAGGTTACAGAAGTATACTTCTCCAACCTGCGCTCTGACAAATAATGCTCGTCAGCCCTGGTTAACAGAACGTCTGTGATGTAAAACTAGGAATTGGCGAGTTGGCGTTACTTTACAACCAGCACATACCAATGAATAGTATTAACAACAATAAATCTATACGCAAGTGTGTATTAGGTGTTGCGGACCTAGTAACAAATTAGTTCAGTTGTGACCAGAAGGATAGACCAAAGGCAGCATGAACGGAAAGTATAATCTTATGCACATTCGATTCGTGCTTACTGGCGACTCATCAGTAGGAGCCGGTATTACGCCCTTTAACCACTATATATTTGGGTGAGGAATGTGAGATAATTGGACGGTACAACTTTTTGTAAGATGTATAAGAAAGAGAGTACTTAGTTCATCATAATCATGTCCAGCCACACAAAAGTCAAAAGTGACTAATGTTTCACTGCCATATAACCATAAGGAGTGAAAAAAAGTATATAAGTGAATTTAGACAAATTATTAGTGAGATTAACGAGAGAGAGAGGCAGAGAGAAGGAATACCTTGCTACTATGAGTAAATTTATCAGTATAACTCACAGAAATGAGACAAACTAAACCTCTCCACAACACCATCATGGCCGAGTTAGAATTCGGGCAAGGCGACATCAGCAGAACTTAGTTACTATGACTATATTTAGCTAGATGACACACAGAAATGAGACAAACTAATCCTGTATTCATTACCATTAAGGACAAGTCAGAATTATATCAAAGCAACATCAAAACCAACTAATAAAAGGTTACTAACACAATAGCCATAGTGTTAGTATCCTTTACAAACTCGGTATATATATTATATAGTGTGAGTTAGCGTTGAAGATTGTACCGTCCTATTATTCCACATTCTTCGACCAAATATACAGTGGTTAAAGGGCGTAATACCGGCTCATGCTGATGAGTCGCCAGTAAGCACGAAACGAATGTGCATGAGATTATACTTTCCGTTCATGCTGCCTTTGGTTTATCCTTCTGGTCACAACTGAACTAATTTGTTACTAGTTTCGCAACACCTAATTCATACTTGCATATATATAAGTTCTTCGCAACAAACAGTATTTAACTGTTATATAATAACTCTATACTGCGACGGCCCACATGTAGGAAACAAGGCCGATCAAATCCCTGTAAACTGTCAACTTCGTGCAGCACACTTGAAGACATTCCCTAAATGCAATGCGAAAAGCATTAATCACGTTATCTTCTCGTTGAACTTCCATACGATCCCACCGAATGTAGCACAGACGGCAGCAGGGGAACATTTTACTCTGAACAGATTTGTCTACCAAGAAGTGCGAGGAGTGTATATGAGTAACAAGAATACTTAAGTGATGCAGAGTCGCATTTTAGTTGTAAATAAACTTGAGGCTCAATGGGCAACACTACTGCATTTGTCCACGCCAAATTTGTTCTAAGTAACAGTACACAACTGTTTAAATTAAACGAGAAATAAATAAAACCAAGTCATCTTTGTCATCGAAAAATTGCAAATGGACTTACGCAAAAGGGCGTTCACGCGTAATTTACTTAGCGTAGACAAGAAGGACACACATGCGAAATTTAGTTGAAATCGTTTCCTTAACGCCTTACTGATTGAATAAAATATTTAACTATAAAATGTGAATCCATAATATAAACAAATTAACAGACGTGTAAACTTGTAGCATAACTTAGGAGAAAGAAGGGAATTATTTTTAGTTGCTTTCGACAATTGAATGTCAACCGTATTAAAGGTCGAATACTAAATTCAAGAAAACAATTTATTGAAATATTTAAGACAACTCTACTTTCATATCTTACTTTTAATTTTTGCAATTATTTTCACCAGAATCTCGTGTAAAATCATCCTCAAAATAGAGAAATACGACAGTTAAAAAATTGAAAATTGAAAAAATGGCGATAAAGAAACGGAATACCACAAACGTGTTAAATTTTACCATATGGAGACAAACAAATTTCCGGAAAAGAAAACTAAAGGGCAATAGTCGATTAAATCGACAACTTTATACTTCTCAAAAACTAATAAATCGGGTCATAGTAAACAAACGACAGTGCTTCAGTAAAATATACAATAGTGGTCACCCTTAGTTGTGATAACGTACGCCGATTCAAGGAAACATAAAGGCAGACAGAAGACAAAACCATCTTAGTATTGGAGCACAAGTCCTGAACAGTGGCCTCGCTCCTCGCATGGCGAGTACTCCAGTGGCTCAGCAAAGAAGATTTTGCTTCATCAAATATACTGGAGCCAAAGGTGCAAGAGTGTGATCTACGTTTAATTTATTCTACGTCGATCTAAACTATCCCAAAGTCACTCTAAATTGTGGGCTTATTTTGTCCAACCACTAATGAGCAACATCAATACTAACTCAACTAAGCTAGAATTGATTAAAGGCACCCTCAATTTTTAGACAAAGCATATTCTTGCCTTTAGTACCGTATTTTGTTACCTCGTCTTCAATAATATAACTGTAATATTAGTTTTTTTAAATTGTAGACCTTTCAAAATAGAATGATTCATTTCTTTGAAGTTTTAGACTCCTACTAAGCACGGCTTTCTATTCGATCTGGCGATTATAAACACGCGTAAGCCTAGATTAAGTTTCTCTTTAATCTATCTAGACAGACTTTCATATTTATTAAACAATCAATGATTGCGCGGGTGGTGGTAACACTTATTCAAATCAAGTTTGCGAACTTGAATTAAACACAAATACGTTTGTATTTAACCAGTCGTCGAACAACATAGCAAAATTACCGTCAGTCACACGTACTGACGCGTTCCAACCTGAATTGAAGAAGAAACTGTTTGTTACGGAGATCTAATATATGTGCCAAACCATTGTGTTAGTACCATGAAACTATTCAGCAGCCAGAGTGTTGGTAACAGGTACTGACTCAACAACTACAGTGTTGGTACCCTTTACAGGCTTGGCATATATATATATATATATATATATATATATATATATATATAGTGGAGTTGGCTTTGAAGTCGTAATGTCTAAGACTTAATACAAAGTTAGCTTCACTAGTGCAGGTTTAAACATTCGTATAGGAGATTGTACAGTTCAGTTGTCCCACGTTCCTCACCCAAATATATAGTGGTTATAGGGCGCAATGCCGGCTCCCACTGATGAGTCGACGGTAAGTATGAAATGAATGTACACATGAGATTATACCTTCCGTTCATGCTCAGCTTGTTTATCCTTCTGGTCATATTTGAACTTATTTGACACTAGGTGTGCAACACTTAACACACACTTGCGTGAATTGCAGAAGTCCATGTTGTCTAGGCGCACCGTTGTCGAACTGAACTCGGGAAGCCGAAAACCGATCATTCTTATAATCTGTTGATGCAAGAAATAACAAGCCATTCAGGTTTTGAGTTGATATTTGTTTTTTAAACAATTACCTTATAAGTCTCAAAATCCAATTATTAAAGCAGCTACTAATCTGCGGCTTGATTTCTTAGCTAGGACTGAGTCAGAAGTTATAGTTTTATTGGGTTAACGGTGACATCGTTTGAAAAGAATTGTCGCGCAGTATGGAAGTCAGACTGTGAGGGCGAGTCGGATGATGGAGCTGTTTGCGGTTGCTCGACAGGCACTGGCCGCCACAGTAATGACATGAGGAAATAATTATGCTCGAGTCAGTCGTGAGGATTACTGTCCACCTTTCCCACATTTCTTGACCAAATATATAGTGCGTAGAGAGCGTTAAGCCGGCTCCTTCTGATGAGTCGTCAGATGGTACGAAACACATATTTTCATTGAGGTTATAACTTTCGTTCATGCTGACTTAGGTATACCCTTGTGGTCATATTTTGACTAATTTATTACTAGGTGCGTAATACCTAATACAAAATCATATATAGTGGTTCCCAGCAACACCCAATTTATAATAAAATCAATGGTTCCGCTGACATGTGAATACTTTTAACGAAGCTCAACATTCGTCAAAGTGAGTGATTTATCTAGTCGTATGACTCTTAGACTGTTAATATTTTTAAAGTTATGCAATTGTCTAGCCAAGCCAACTGAATGAAGACACAACTAATCTTCATCAAGTCAATACTTGAAAGAGTTTCACGTTTAAATACTTTACTTTTACTTT
>JAQBSW010005472.1:0-57170 GCA_029291075.1 Eudiplozoon nipponicum | reverse complement strand
TAAGCCGGGAACTGTAATGTATACAATTGCGTAAGAGGTATTGCGAACCTAGTAACAAATTAGTTCAAATATGATACAGCAAGTTACCTAGATGGAAAGAGAGTGAATGTCAGAGCGACGCTTAGGTCAAAATTAAAGAGAGAACGGAAGAGATAGTATGGACAAATTAATGGTCTTCAAAACTAATAGTAAGCACACTGCAAAGTTAAGCAACTCCCGGAAATAATTGCATAAGTATGTATGCTCGTATAACTAAAATAAATAATTATACTTATATACATATATATGTAAATATACTATCATAACACCTATATATTTGTATATATATATATATATATATATATATATATATATATATAAAGACAATTGATAGCTGTTAATGAGGAATATTTTCTCTTATTATTATTAATTTATCCTGTTATTCACATCTTACATAAATATACAATATACATATAAATATGAATAAAAACATAAATATAATTATAAACAACAGTGACAGTCAAATATTTTTAATCCTAAATATATATACATTTATAATAAATTATTATTATTTTTTTCTCCTTCCTGTTTATTTGATAATTTAATCAAATTATTTATTTTATATAAATATATAAAATACATATAAATATGTATAAAAACAAACATATAAATATAAGCAACAGTGTGAGTCAAATGCCCTATATATATATATATCATTAATTGTAATTTTTTCTTCTATTTAATTATTTAATCCAATTATTTATTATTCCAATATTTATACCACCTAAAATATATAGAAATATATATGTCAATGTTAATATATATATAAAAAGAAATGATTAATGTGCGTATATATGTACCATATATATATATATATATATATATATATATATATATATATATATATATATATATATATATATATGTTATGCATATAAGATAAATCTATCACCAGTCGACCTATCTACCTATATATACGTCTATCTCCTACATTTTGAGTTCCTCTTTAAAAGAAACTTGTGAGCTGTTAACCATAAATATCTGCTCTAGGACCACTTATTATTCATTCATGACGCAAAACTTTTCACAAACAGATTTGGTTGAAAATCAACTTGCTACTTACAAACAAACTTACCGTGCTTATCATTTAATGTAAGTTCAAACCAGACAATGGTATAATAGTGAGATAAAATGAACAAGGTTAATAAAATATTTGATTTCTAGAATAATTGTTTGTAGAAAAAAAATTTGCCAATATCAGTTACTTTTTAGGATAAGTAGATTTAGCCCCAGAGGCAGTGGCAACTAAATATCGTTGGCACATAAAAAAATATTTTTCGAGATTGTTTAAAAAATTAGACAATTTTAAAGAAAGCTCTATTAGCGCGTATTTGGACGTAAAGTAAATTGTAGTATTTGATAAAAACTTCCCACCTGAAACCAAACGCAGCCATCAGGAGAAGTAATTCACAAATTGCATTTCCCGACTTTCCAGGAAGAGAAAAATACAATAAAAACTGTTGATATTAGCTTACTATCAAAAATGTTAATTACTTACATGAAAAAAGAATTTCCTAGTCATATCCCGCAAATATCCTTTACAGAATTACAAGTCAGTGTTGACCATTAAGAATAAACAAAATATAGCTAGAGAAATTTTCTTATGTGAATTAAAGCGACAATTATGGCGAGAGCAGCAAGACAAAATCAACTAGCTTCTTCGGCTGGATGTTAAGTTATTCTGTCGGTCTATTATAACATTCAATATCAGTATTGTAAAGCAATGAATCAACGGCCTCAATCGGTGTGATTCCCAGAAACAAATTATCAATTATTGTGCTGTCGACGTAAATCTGACATTTATGATTGTCTCACCAGATTGGTCATACTACCTATAAATAACCTTACTGTAATGATTAATTTATTTTATTTTAGACTTTAAAAGTTTTGGCAATCTTTCAAGCATTACGGAATTAAAGAAACATGTTTCGACATCGATTAAGCACAAAGTCAGCAACCTCGGTATAGGCTTTAGATCGTTGGTTAGTTAAATATTCAGTTTCTATTGAAAATACCTATTTTTTCAACTTTGGCCGTAATTCGTCAGGGCTAGCACAGAACCATTGATGTGTCTCAATTATAGCTCTTGCAATAAACTAACCTTTTTATTCAGAAAAGAACCGTACCGCCATGATACCAAAATATTTATGTATTTATAGTGAAGACTAATGACACTAACATTATTATATATATATATATATATATATATATATATACTATATATATATATATATATAGTATAAAAAAATATCAGGTATACTGGATGAATTTCCTGATGCAATATTTATTTATACCAAATAAAATAAATAATTTTTGTCTATACAGTACCCACCTTTCTCCTCAGTACCACAAATGTACATATATATATATATATATATATATATTTGTTTAGAAAATAAAATCAATCGAAAAATTGTAACAGAGACAGTGTTTGAAAAATGTAAATTTCCACGCCTTATTAACTATAAATACAACTCTCCGTTAGTACGTTTTTTTCTAGCTAAAATCAGGCTCCAATTTTTATCAATGGCAATTTGTAGATTTCGTATTCATTTCTACGTTTTCAACTTCGTAAGTGATATAACATGCATACGAGTTTTCAAGAACATGCTGCGCACTTATGGAACACGTATTCAGTATTCAACTTAGCAAACACTAGCTAAATGTACAATTCATATTTACCAAATTTCTTAACAAAATATATAAAGAATACAGGGCGTAGGCCGGCTTCTACAGATGAATCGTCAGTAAACATGGAATACATTTGTAAATGAGATTAAATTTTTCGGTCATGCTAAGCCTCGTTCATCCTGATAGTTCAAATAATTTGTTATTAAGTATACAATACCAAATGTAAAATTGCATTTATATTGGTTCTCCAAACAAACATTATATAGCTACTCTTTACCTCTATTTGTAGTACGTCTGGCCAATCGGACTATGTAATTTGATCCACAGATTAATTCATTCATACTGGATGAATTGCCTTTTCTACACGATACAATTCTTAGTTTATACTGCCAAATGTAAGTAATTAATGGGTAAGGTGTTTTTATCAAGAACGCAACCTTGATTATAATAATTGTTATCACCACCCGCGCAACCAATGTTTGTTTAATATTTAAGGTCATCATTAATCATCGATTTTATTCTATTGCTAGTGAAGGCAAATTCGCTACTTTAAATTTACAGTCTAGCTACATTACATTTTAGGATAAAAGCTGTTGTCACTTTCTATTTAGTTATGCGGAAAATTGTATCACCATCACGCGTAATGTTACCATAAGTTACTTACTTGTCCAGTCCTGCACTATGTTTCATGTGAAAACTTTCAATAATTCATTTCACCGATTGCTCCATAAATGTACACTCATTCGTTTACAAAAAAAAACATATTCAACGTGTAATCAAAAGGTTAGTGGATGTGAGTGTAATTAAAGCGTTTAGTTTCCACCATATTTTCACAGAAATTATATTCATTTGTTCCATGAACTTGTTTTCTTCATTTAAAAAACACCCAATCTATTTATTAATGCACAGTTGTTTGATCAAATTGGAATGTCTGCTTTATTGCAACAGATTTTAAATAGGATTTGCACGTATTCCACAGCCAAAATAACCCACTATTAAGCCAAAAATAAAGAAGCTATATGAGTAGGATCGAGTATGAAGAAGATAACTTTCAATTTTCATCTTAATCAAGGTTGTGATTTTGAAAGAAAAAACACCAGTTCCATTATATGCATAAATTTTTCCGAGTAAATTTAATACTGTATAATGTAGAAAGGAAAATTCATCCAGTATACCGGTTTCGTTTTTATTTGGAAACCTTCCCGCAATATTCATAATTTGCCACGGACAGGGCTCGAGCTTGAACACTATGTGATTTGGAGTCTGCGATCCAGTAATGCGAGCGACAGATTGAGAATCACACGAGCCCAGATTCGAGCCCTATTCGCGGCAAATTCTGGACAGTAAGTCATGAGTTCCCATTGAGGTCGAAACCGGTCTACTGGATCAAATGTCTTTTCTACACTATACCAAGCTTAGTTTATACTGACATATGTAAGTAATTAATGGGTCAGGTAGCAACACTGAGAAAAGTCATTGTTATCAACGCCCGCGCAACCAATGTTCGTTTAACCTACAATTGTTTCGATAACAAGATGAATATGAAATAGTTTATTTTACATAATGTAAACGGCTTTAAAATTAACAGAAATTTCGTATTCAGCATCAAGGGAATGATTCCACACGTCCGTAGGAAAAATAATTTATCGTATGGGCCTAATAATAAATGATTGTATTTTATAGACGATCAATCATATTTAAATACTGTTTGTTGCGAAGAAGTAATATATATGCAAGTATGTATTAGGCGTTGCGAACCTAGTAACAAATAAGTTCAGTTGTGACCAGAAGGATAAACCAAAGGCAGCATGAACGGAAAGTATAATCTCATGCACATTCGTTTCGTGCTTACTGGCGACTCATCAGTAGGAGCCGGTATTACGCCCTTTAACCACTATATATTCGGTAGAAGAATGTGGAATAATAGGACGGTACAATCTCCTAGACGAATGTGTAAACCTGCAATAGTGAAGCTAACATCATATAAAGTCTACGACAATGCGACTTCAACGCTAACTCACACTATATAATATATATACCGAGTCTGTAAAGGATACTAACACTGTGGCTATTGTGTTAGTAACTAATACCAACATTATTGTACCAAAGAGATACATGGTACTAACACTATGGTTTCCGAGTCGGTACATGATACCAACCTGATGGACATCAATTTATGCTAAGGTTCACTGAAATTGAAAATTACAACAATTTCTGAACACCTGTTACTCCAGTTAATCCATACACTCTGGGCTTGATCGATATCAGTTACTACATTTCGCGGTAAGCATGACATCATTCAATTCAACCTATTACAGTTAAATACTGTATTGTTTTCTACAAAATGTAAAATTAGCTCTTATTATTCACAAAAATTAATCATATTTTTTATATCGATGACAGCAACAATACATTGAAACTTTATCAAAATTCATTACTCACCATAGTAGACATAGGATTCAGCTCAGCATCTATGTCGTCGCTCTGTGCATCGAAATCGTCGGCACTGTTCTGGTCAATACCTAAAAGTATATTATCAAAATCTTTCATCACTTCATCAACAATTTGAGGACTGATAGGCAATTGACTACTCGTCTTAGCTATGTTTGCGCCCGATTCTAAGCGATCCAAACTGCTTGATACAGCAACAGGACGACGAATAATAGAACCACCGCGCTTTGGATCCGCTTGACTAGGAAGTAAATTTCCCTTTTCCGCGTATGTTTGTGCCAGGTAAAGTGACAGATCTGCGCCCAAAGCAGATTCCGATGGCGGTCGATCTTTAAGCAAAACCTACAGGTATTTCAAAGATATAATAAAAAGTAAAAAGTTAACAGCTAAACTAAAATAATGCTAATAAATTGTTTGTTGCGAAGAACTACAATATTTGCAAATGTGTATTAGGTATTGCGTATCTAGTAACAAATTAGTTCAAATATGACCAGAAAGATATACCAAAGTCGGCATAAACGAAAGATATAAGCCTATGTACACATGCGAATCGTGCTTACTGGTGACTTATCAGTAGGAGCCGGTACTAAACCTTATACCCACTACATTTCTGGACAAGAAATGGGGGATAGGTCGACAGCACAATCCCTTTACGAACGTGCAGTCAAGCAGTAAATGAGAGTTTCCTATAAAGTCAATGGAGGGGCGATGGGCAGTCCGTTAGAAAGTCTACAAGTTGATATCTACATATTCCATCTGGAAACATAAACATTAGAACTACCTGTTAAAAAATACCGCCATACATATCTGAGGTATAACTTGTTTTTTTTAATACTAGATAAGTGTATATCAAATTGGTTTGTGTGTTTGTCTGCATGTGTACACTCTTCGAAATGAGATTACAGTGATTTAATGACAATTACTGAAAACTCACTAGATTCGCGTACGTCATGCCTGTTTGTATGTGTTCTCGTTTGTTTTTGATTGAGGAGTAATCAACTACTGTACGTGTACATTCATCGCAGTGAAATTACAGCTGTTTAGCAACATCTGACTATTCACTAGATAAGCGTCTGATTGTTTGTGTGCATGTGTGTGAGCGTTTGCTTAAGACTGAGACATAATCTGCTACATGTAATTACCGGCACGTGTAACAGTCATTCAAGTGAAACTAAAATGATAACTGTCATTTGCTAAATGCACACGTCAGACCTTTTTTTACACGTACTTCCTAAATGAAGTAATTACGATTGGAACTCCGGTGAGGAGGGGCCAAGATACTGTGAATACAGTAAATAATTGAGAGTTAGCAAAATTAA
The DNA here is from genome assembly GCA_029291075.1 of Eudiplozoon nipponicum. Taxonomy (NCBI): domain Eukaryota; kingdom Metazoa; phylum Platyhelminthes; class Monogenea; order Mazocraeidea; family Diplozoidae; genus Eudiplozoon; species Eudiplozoon nipponicum. Next base: position 50,730 of record JAQBSW010005472.1, on the reverse strand, counting down.
ATTAGAAACGGATAAGTATTTTAATGGGGCAGATAGTTAAAATAAAATAAAATGGGTCGTAAAAGAAATTGAAAATTGCCTCATAAAGAAAGATGCAAACATAAATGTTTGTTAAAAGGTGTCACACTAACACTAGAACGTAAAATAATAGATAAAATAAGATAACAAGTAATCAAGGATGAAATAATAAGATTATGAGAAAATAAATTAGGAGATATTGAATTACTCACCCTCCACTTCTCTAAGTTAATATCAGTCCAGGGTTCTTATTCTTTTACTTGAGCGAGTTTCCGATTCTGATTCGTGCAATCGTGACATATTGATTGTCAACTTAGTAGGTGATTTGCTTTCCATTGAAAAAGATATCCATATCCAGATACCGAAAATTTTGGATAAATCAGGAAGAAAGCAGATGCAAACAATTCGGATCGAAACCCGATAATCAGGTAAATGATCTATTCCCTATCGCGCAACATATTTATTTTATATCTGAGGAATGTTCATGACAACTTCATAATCGTAATTGAAGATATCGAAACATATTACATACCAAATTTAAATGTAAAGGATAAGCTCCCTGCAATCGAACAGTCCAAAATTGCTAGGTCATACAAACGCCTTAGCTGCTTAGTACGCTTTGTATACCGGCCTACTCGATTACTAAGGAACCAATTTCAAGAAATTTTAAAACTATTCACAGCTGGCGCATATATATATATATGTCTATATAATAATGTGTCTTCATCATATTCCTAGACGATATTACGTGTCACTTGTTTAACATAATTTCTGTGCAATGGGTATAGAGCGTAGTATGGGCTCCTACTGATAAGTCTCCAATAAGCACGAAACGCAGATGGACATGAGATAACACATTTCGTTCATGCTGACTTTGGAATATCTTTCTGATCTTATTTGAAATAATTTGTTACTATGTACGCAATACTTAATACACAACTAAACTACCAAGACGTACAAGCTTATGAAATCAGCGGTTTTTATGAAATTGTAATTTTAATTGGGAAATACCTTGTATTTTGAAGCATTGCTTTATTGTAAAATTAGGTTTTGAGGTCATGGTTAATAAACAATTTATTCCAGATCTAACCTTGATTGAAATACCCCGTTCTTTATAAAGTAAATTCATAAAAGCAGAGTATCAAATTTTAATACATACACGAATTATGCAATAATACCATAGAATCAAATATCGCACATACGTAATCTCTCTCTCAAATACAGTCAAAAGCAAACACACAAACACATAATTTACGTTTATATTCCGTAAATTTATCGATTAATTGTACCTGTTCATGTGCAGAGAAAGGATGTGGAAAATCAAAACTTCCGTATTGCAGAAGCTGTGTATTTCTAATCAGGTGCGCAATTTGCAATATTGGTTTTTTACAAGTCCTTCAATTTTGTGCACATAAACCCAATTAATAAAATCAAAATTGTGTTTGGATTTCCGATAAATGTTATTCTGTGCAATTTTTTAAATTAAGATTGTGAATTGGAGAAAAAAATCCAATGGTATTTAACCAGTCAGTACATATAACCAAACTGAAGTCAATCAAACGTGCTAATGCACTTCAGTTAGCAAATTCGCTGTCTTGTTCTGATGGTGACCATATCGCCTACAAATTGGTGTTAGGCTTTCGGGTTTGGCTAAACGTTTTAAATGGCCACTCCCTATGATGCGATTGGACGAACATGAAGAGCCTTCAGCTATCTCCAAAGTAATCTATTCACAATTTTTGCGTGTTATTCATCAATAACTAATTTTAATACCGCATTTGGAGGCTATTTAAGAAGTTTGTAAATGGAGGCGCAAGGCATTAAATGCAAATTTGGTTTGTACTGATTCTATTGGCCAATCTTATAGTATTGTTTATTTAAGCGTTCGCCTATTTGAATACTCGTTGTGTTTGAGAATAAAAAATAATTTACCAAATATAGTTACTTTTAACTCAACAGTTAACCAACAAATGTGTAATATTTATTATAATCAAGGTTGCGGTCTTGATATAAACACCTGACCCATTAATTACTTACATATGTCGGTATAAACTAAGAATTGTATAGTGTAGAAAAGGCAATTCATCCAGTAGACCGGTTTCGTCCTTATTGGGAACTCATCAAGTACTGGCCAGAATTTGCCGCGGACAGGCTACGAACCTGGGCACGTCTGCTTCGGAATCTGGTGCTCTAACCACTGAGCTATCCTGCCGCACACTACACTACACACAATTTTCAGTTATATACTAACTAATGTAACATGGTTAGTCAATTTTTCCTTTAGGTGGAGCTCATATGGCATCCATTTAGACCCAAAGTTCCAACTAACCATGCCCAGTCTGTCATTACTGAACAGACACCACATTACATGGGGAAATTGTATTGAAATGAACATTTATATAATTAAACGAACATTGGTTGCGCGGGTGGTGATAACAATTATTATAATCAAGGTTGCGGTCTTGATATAAACACCTGACCCATTAATTACTTACATATGTCAGTATAAACTAAGAATTGTATAGTGTAGAAAAGGCAATTCATCCAGTAGACCGGTTTCGTCCTTATTGGGAACTCATCAAGTACTGGCCAGAATTTGCCGCGGACAGGATACGAACCTGGGCACGTCTGCTTCGGAATCTGGTGCTCTAACCACTGAGCTATCCTGCCGCACACTACACTACACACAATTTTCAGTTATATACTAACTAATGTAACTTGGTTAGTCAATTTTTCCTTTAGGTGGAGCTCATATGGCATCCATTTAGACCCAAAGTTCCAACTAACCATGCCCAATCTGTCATTACTGAACAGACACCACATTACATGGGAAATTGTATTGAAATGAACATTTATATAATTAAACGAACATTGGTTGCGCGGGTGGTGATAACAATTATTATAATCAAGGTTGCGGTCTTGATATAAACACCTGACCCATTAATTGCTTACATATGTCAGTATAAACTAAGAATTGTATAGTGTAGAAAAGGCAATTCATCCAGTAGACCGGTTTCGTCCTTGTTGGAACTCATCAAGTACTGGCCAGAATCTGCAAACGGGAGTGTACGAACACAGGCACCTCAGTGGTTAGAGCACCAGATTCCGAGCAGACGTGCCCAGGTTCGTATCCTGTCCGCGGCAAATTCTGGCCAGCCTGATAGTTGAATAATGACGCCTGATGCTGACCGCCTATGTTAATGTCGTTTATTATTAATGTGTAATATTTTATTTTACAATGGTAAATGACATTACATATTTTTAGTTACGTGAAAATTTTGCGGAATATCTGACAGGAAGTGCTATGAAAAAAATTCTTAAACCTAGTTGTGTCCTTACATTGCCATCCACAAGCAAATGGCGCCAATCGCAAACTATGACGGAGCAATGTATTTCAATGAACAATAAAAACGCCAATTGTTTACTTCTTTCTGGTTGGATTGCGAATTTAATTCTTCTTCTAGAGCGCCTAGGGAATATAGGTTGTCATAGTTGTATTATAAGCATTTTGTTACAATTGCAAATGTGGCATCTGGTTGTGTAAACCGTAGCGTCCGCGAATTCTTCGTGACAAAAAATAAAATATCTCCGATGACAGAAATCTCCTTAGCATTAAGATATGCGTTTTCACATAAATGTCAAACAACAACATTGTGGAAGGAACCAATATTTCAATGATGCTCAGTACTCCCAAGGTTTCTCAAAGCTTGTTTAATTAGCAAACTGAGCTCCACAGATACACTGGTCAAATTTGTCATGCATTTATCTCAATTTAGAGTAGTATTTCTTATTAATTTTCAATTTCATGAAACTTTTACCGTGCGGTTCCAGATTTTAATTATTTTTAATTATAAAACGCTGAAGAACTGTGTTGTATTGTAGCATAAAAGTGTCACATCTTCGGATAATCTTGGTTTCAAAGAACAAGAAAATATTTAGTAATAACTTAAACAATAATTCTCTAGTAAAAAGTCGGTTCCTGTAGAAGCAGAATATTATGTCAAAATCAACATTATTCATAGGCAAATCCCATTCACCCATTTGTTTTGTGCTCACTGGCGATCCTTCAGTAGAGGCCCACACTAAATCTCAATCCTGATATAATTTGGTCAATACATGTAGGACAGCTGGGCAGTGTACACTAGAAAACATGTGCTTTTTCAGAAGTGGTAGTGTAAACTTCAAATAAAATTATTTAAGGTGCTACTTCAAAGCAAATTCACTAAATAGTGTAGGAAGTAAGTTGCAAGACTCAAAACCAAATACCCGAGATTTAATTCCCATCCATTAATTCTGACATAACCAGCCTAGTTAATGAATTGCATTTGCGATGTTCATTATACACCGACAAGATTTTTCTACCCACATCCAATCAATCTATTTTAGTTCAATATCACTTCTCAAGATGACATTGTATCTTCCTTATAACGACTGAAGGAGAATAGCTAGTCGGAACTTTACGTCGAAAGCGATATCAAGTTGATTCCACCTAAAGGGAATATGTAAAATGTTTGTATCGAATTGAAAGCTTAAGGCACAAAGCGAATATGATGGTGCAGATCACGAGTTGTATGATTGAACCAAATGCACACTGCTTCAATTGCTAGTCGCCATCCTTCTGAAAACCATTTTACAGATGCCCAATAATGACGAACCAGTCTACCTAATTATTTGCATTTTCCATCTAAAGCCATATTTAATCCATACCGACAATATTTATCTATGAGCATATTTACTAATAAAGATTCTGGAAGGTGCAAACGTTCAAGGGCTCATATTTGGTGGTAATTAATTAAACAGTACAATTGGTAAATACAAGGATATACATACATAACAATAAACTCACAAGGATATTCATGCATGCACACATTCATAAAAATATATTAAACACACATAGATTAAAACATACATACAAGTAAAGATGCACGCATACTTATATATACAAATACGTCACTACATTTAAACATGTATGCATACGTAAATACGCATAAACACACAAATATAAATACATGCATTCATACATACATACATACATGCATGCATACATAAATACATACATACATACATACATGCATACATACATACATACACACATACATACATACATACATGCATACATACATACATACATACATACACACATACATACATACATACATGCATACATACATAAAATACATACATACACACACATACATACATACATACATACATACATACATACATACATACATACATACATACAAATACAAGCAAGCATATATATGTATATATATCCACCTACATGCATGCCAATGTACACTTATGCATACACACACATCTACATACAATTATATATATATATATATATATATATATATATATATATATATATATAACTTACAGAAATCTCAGAGATAAACGTGACTACCAACCGACAAGTCCTACGTATTCAAAATGGCAGCATCATTAGGAATATTGAGTTACTAAAGAGCCACAATTATTTCTCTACAAATTTTTTTATAGCCAATCATTTTTCGAGGTGACCATCTTTCTTTGTTATGCGTTTACAGTTTGTCTCTAGGAGAATTAAGCATGAAGGCGATATGCGACGTACCACCATTTGTACAAGAGTATAAATCCAGCCTTCGTATGCACAGCGGTCGCCATACTGCTTTTGTTGATCCTCAAATTTTTAAATGGTAACACCTTTTAGCTAACAAAGCCCCCAATTACTATTAAACAATCGATCAAAGAAAAACAAATAACCGGGTCCTTAAGATGGAAAAACAGGTATTGATTCGATAGAAATAAATTTGCAGGTTATATTCTTAAAATTTAACATATAAAATATAATGAAGCTTCGATGGTTCACCTCTGATGATATCCTTGTACAATTCGAGGCCTTTTTCTTTTTTCGACCGGAATACAGTATGGTTTGACTAGGATATTCCACATTGGCTGCTCGAAGTTCTGCAACAACATCTCGGTGGCAGTCATCAATCACTTCGACAAACTGGCACAAGGCCTGCTCGTACACTATGATAACAAGCTCTGCTTGTGAGACCGCTATCTAAAATAATGATTACATAAATTAATTTATATTTCATCAAAATCCGAGCAGTGAAATGCAACTCAAATTCCAAAATTCTAAAATGAAAAGTGATAAATTTAAATCAAAGTTTATAGTCCAGAAGATGATAGTTTTATAGAAAATGTTGACTCTAAATACTATGCACTTAACAAGCATTTCATTGCATCGCATGCCACGGTTTAAACAACGCACGACTTTCGTTAAAATCAACAAGTTGCATAACAGCATGCCACGGTGTTCTATTTCCTAGCAAGAAATAAAAATTTCGAGTAACCGCAGGTGCGGGAACAGTTAAGCATAACACAAGAAATTAAACTGATCATTTTCATCATCATCATTTCCAGCCACACAAAAGTCAAGTGACTAATGTTTCACTGCCATATAACCATAAGGAGTGGAAAAAAAGTATATAAGTGAATTTAGATAAATTATTATTGAGATTTACGAGAGAGGGAGAGGGGTAGAGAGAGAAGGAAAACCTTGCTACTATGAGTAAATTTATCAGGATAACTCACAGAAATGAGGCAAACTAAACCTCTCCACAACACCATTATGGCCAAGTTAGCATTCGGGCAAGGCGACATCAGCAACACAGCTTCCTTGCGGATTTCACCGTATCACGTCATAAACAAACCGAACCTCGCAGCTAACTTTGCCCTACTAAGAAAAGAAAGTTACGAAGATGATTCTACTATACATCTGCAACAAGATCGCCACACTGACGACGTAGGATAATCGAAGCAAATAACCTTGATACGACCGGAGTCAAACTTATACCACGATGGTTATCGCACGAATTACGATTGCCTTTAAACTGATCGATGGATTATAAAAGTATTTTCTTATGAAACGGAAAGGATAGCGATAATTTACCATGGCGAATAAATTATTTGATTTTAAGTCAGACCAAGCGAGTGTGCATTTTGATAATTAAGAGATATTCAGACCGAATGCTGTATTAAATATAAAGAAGTATTAATAGGCTAATTACGTATTTCACAGTGATAACGCGCACAAGACCAATTTAATTTTGAAGGAAAAGAATTAGGCAGTAAGGCAACTAATGAAATCAACTTAGAGAAGAAGTAGGAGAATATGAAGGAATGATTTTCAGCACAGGAAAAGCTCAGGACAATAAGATGATTTTTGACGATCGCCAAAGTGTAGAGCTTAATAAAAGTGCATAGAAATTAAAACAGCCTCTCAAAAGCCAATATTATGTTAGCTTAGCTATATACAAGCTACTTGCATCCTTCTGCTTGTTTCCTACAGAAAATGAAATTGACAGGCAATCTCGTCAACAAAAGGAACATTGATTACAAAAGCGACAAGCGCAAGTCATCGAAAGACAACTTATAGTCTTAGGACCTTAGCATGCCTCCACTTTGCTATGTCCGACAGAAACACACCTTTCGCCATAGCCAAGGATAGAACGACCGAACTGAATATATATGATGATGCGTTGAGTTGTTAAATCAGCTAAAATTAGTTGGCATACAGATGTTAGAGAGAATGAAACCAACGCAATGCAGAGGGAAACTTGGATATAATTGACTCACTCTGTTTACTAACTGTGAAGCGAGGCGTTTAGCAAGCAAAACTTTCAAAGACTCTGTTGTGGTCCCGAACAAACCACCATTCATGACCGCTTTCATAAAATTTGTGAGGTCGGTTTTGTTTTGACTTGCCGCTATTGCACTCCTCGTTAAGTTACCGGCCGAGAAGTCTGTTCTTTGATTAAAAGAATTTGTCTCTGAAGCAATACCTGATTCATTGTCTTCACTCTTCCCAGTGAAACCAGTAACTTCTTCAAAAAGAAGCTCTGAGGTCATCGCCGATGCAGTATATATACCGGAAAGGCTACCAAACATGTAATCTAGCATCTGTTTACAAATGCTATTAAGATGCCCTTGCATAAATTCCTGTGTCAACGAAACGATAAAAAAACCAAAATTAACAAAAAAAGCAATTTTTCAATTCTTATAATGTGAAAAACAAAATAGGTGGTATAGCTGAAAACGAGATGAGTCGGTGCGTGCTTATTAGCGCTACACAGCTTAAATTGTCATTTATAGGAATTAAAATTTGCATCACACTAGTATCGGATACATTTTTTGTAAGAATTAAAATTTCCTGATATTTTTCAGAGCGCAACAAGCACAATTTGACTAATTTTTGCATAGTCAATGGATTATCGCTCATTGGCTGTTTTCTGGCCGAATATTTTTTTCAAATTTTACTTTCTTTTCGTAATGCGAGTTCCTAAAAAACTGAATAGATATGATTTCAATTTGTTTTAAAAAATGACGATATGTCGAACACAACAAATAATTTATAGAATTTAATTGCATAGTGACATAAGAAAATAATTGAACAAATCACCCATTCCATTAAATGTCAACTAGTAATGAAAATTTCTTATTCATCTTCTAAGCTTACGAGCAACGATTTACCTTAATAGATAAGAAACGTACCTCCTACACTACAACCAGCATTACTAACAGCACAAATAAAAATAAGAAAAACATCCGATAGAATACAACATTTATTTAAACGAAGGTTGCCATTCTGATATAAAAATCACTTCCATTATATGTATGCATTTGTCAGTATAAACTAAGCTTTGTGCAATGTAAAAGTGGTAATTCTACCAGAAGATCGGTTGCATCCTTATTGGAAACTCTTCAAGTACTGTCCAGAATTTGCCGCGGACAGGGTTCGAACCTGGGTACGTCTGCTCCGGAATCTGGTGTTCTAACCACTGAGCCACACTGCCATTAAAACAATCTTAATATTCTTCAGAGAATTCTCGTAGTTTCAATCACACGTGAACATATAAACGATTAAGCAATATATACAGCACAGCAATGCAGAAGCAGTTAAACATTGTTGCTTCATTACCATATAACAAACAAATTAATAGCCGGGTGTTTGCTGTAAAAGTACACGAAGTCGTCCATTCCAGATAAGGACGTTTTTTTAGTAACGCAGCTATTCATCACCGATTGTGTGGGTTATTCAGTGCTAGGAAATAAAGTTATAATTTTTTAGTCATTAGATAAATAAGTAATTAATAAATAAGATACTAAGAGTAGTTAGAACTGTATCAGTATCGCCATATATAACAATAACTGTCTCTCTTGATATTCTTTAAAAGAACTTTCATATTATTAATTATTTAATAAAATAGTAGGGCTATACAAAGTATGGATGCATGAGGTGATTTCTATATGGAGAATTTGGTTAGCCAAGTTGAATTCAGCTTTCAAAAATAAGATCGTTTTAACTAATCAAAATTAGCGGCTTCAAGAATTTTATGAAGTAGTTATATAAATAGACACCACTTAGTTATGACGACTAGAAATCTTAATAAAATTTCACTAGCCTACTGTTTCGACTTTAAAAATGATCACTAGAAGGAGTCGCGGTTAAAGTAAAGGAGCTGGATAGAGGCCCACATCAACTTAAACTGAAGTATGGCTAACGGACTATGAGAACAAATTGGCTAAATGATGATACAGCAATGTGTTTTTAAATAGACTTTGAACGCTTCACATATTAGACAGATTCTGAGTGTTTATTATCTTTTATGTATAGCAAACCAATAGTGACAGGCATTATTGTGATGGAACAACTGGATTTGAAGCACGAAATGATAAATTTTGCCCTAGCAAATGCGACTTTATATTTGTAATTGATACTTTTCTTCAAATTCCGCCAATATCCATTTTAAACTAAGTGTAACTGTGGAGTAAAACCTAATTCGAAGCTTCAAGCGATATAAGATGACAATAATTCGATAGTATCGGAAAAACTCATTTGCCATTTGTCGAAACGGCTGACTAACGTTATCAGACTGCTCAGAAATGCATCAGCATTAAATAACTGAAACTATATACAATTATGTGGTGGTTGTAAATGCACTAGGTTGTAAATTCCTAGTACAGTAACATTTTCCCATTATTTATCCGAGTACCTTTGTATCGATCCCAGTACCTCACGAATACTAAGGGAACTCTACCTATTGAGCCAGTGGCGGTCACGATTACCATTAATAGTCCTACCCAGTAAATAAAAAGCCTATTTTGGAAGGTAGATTATTATCAAATAAAGACATTTTAAACATCAGTATTGAGAGAAGCCAATGCGATATTTCAGCTTGTTTAGTAAGCTAACAAACTTTTATGTTTAGACATGGCGTACCTAGTTACAAGTTATTGTATGAGCAGGAGGATATTTCCAAGTAAGCATGAAAAAAATGTTTATTATCTTTGACTCACGCGTTTAACTGACCACATCCCACACGCCATCCCTAATACCTGTCACACCATGCCGTTAGAAGGCATTTAATAAAATTCAACAATTTTACCAATTGCCGACTCCTTTGTATCTCTATGTAACGAAAAGCGAAATATAAATCTTGTAATGACAATATACATAAATTTATAGGTTTCGCCCGTTTTCTATTCAGCTGTTTACGTAGTAATGCTTCTTGCCAATGAGAGACAAAGGCAATAACCTGTTTTCCAATTTTCTGTCATTCATCGACACTTATAAACTTATGTAAAAAAGACATTGAATACCACGGAGTTAAAGCGATCAAGCCAACAAAATTTTGGATGCACGTGAAGGTTTCTAGAAACAACCGAAGCAAACACATTGTCACACACACACGGATGTCCTGTTTACGCGAGCACAAAAAGAGTAACTAAGTAGATAATATTAACAAAGTTTAATTGGATAGGCCACAACTACAACTAATATTACCACACATACACAGTATTAGACCAGCAAACTATGAAGAATAGTTAATTCAAAGTTGCTATAACCATCCGCGCAATAAATGATTGTTTAATTGTACAGACTGTAACGTGGCTTGACCAGTAATGTGTAGGCCGACATTAGGTCGCCAGAACCTGATGGAAAACTGACACTGCACTAATCTGATTTCTCTTCATTGACCTGTCTACTGTAAGAAATTAACATCGCGTTAGCGCACACGGTAACGATCACACCAACGGTAATGTTTAGTCTTCGGTGATGACAAAGAAACTTCCCAACAATAGTGAAGCGAACAAAAGGGACGTCACTCAAGTCTACTTTGTGTTTAAAATACTATTTCCAAGTCGAGCTTGAAAGTATTGAATTTCTGTGAATCGTACCATTGGAAAATTATTGGAAAAGATCGTGCCTCACTAAGAATTCGAATAAGACTGAGGCGAATATTTATAATCCTTTTTTGAGCACGCGAATTCATCAGGCATTCTTAGATAACGAATAAAGAGCTTACCACACCGATGGGCTCAAAAAGAAGACCTAAAACTCTGCGTGATGTTTAGAAAATGAAAATACAACAACAAACATAAGTATAGCTCTATCATGTCAGCTATGACCATTCACTCGTGTTCACTATTAAATGTAACAGTGAACAAAATCAACATAATGTATGTTGAAGAATAAGGTGCGAAATAACATTTAAGTTACTGCTTAAACTTGATTAACACAAGTTCATTTATACACAATATTAACAAAAGCCGTGCACCAAAAAATAAAATAGCGTTTTACGTGTATACGTAAAACAGTTTACTTAGACTGACATAATAACTTCAATGAAACCGAGGTTGGAGAAAATAAAAAACAGCAATTTCGTACTAAAATATTTAGCAGTAAAACAAATTAATCTGTTGAACTGATAAACTCATATGTTCAAATGAAAATCACTACCAATGTAAATAAAGCACTAATCTCAGTTGTAAATATTAATATGTAAAATATACTGATTAGCTAACACACTTCATGTGTAAAATGCATATATATATATATATATATATATATATATATATATATATATATAAGGCTATCTATATCGTCCAAATGTCCTACGTTTCTTGGTCAAACATATAAAGGATTTTATGTGTAGTGTTCGCTCCTACTGATGCGTCTGCAGTAAACACGAAGAGCATGTGTGCGTTGGATTATACATTTTGTTAATGCTCACTTGAGTAGATAATTTTGGCCTTATTTAAACTAAGTTGATACTAGGTATGCAATACTTGATGCATAATTGCACATATTTTTTCATCACTAAAGAATATTTAACTATAATGTGTTTCAATGAATGATCATCATTAAAGGTTATAATTGCTGTCGATCGAAAACGCTGTGTAAAGATTTGCCGGGGCAGCAGGTATTAAAAATGATTGCTTTAGATTGCTATTTTAATCTATAGTATATACAACGAGTTGGCGTTAAAGCCCTATTGAAAAAGAATTTGTATTAAGTTGACTCAATTACTGTTTAAATACGAATGCATAAATGAGACTGCACCATCCTACTGTTCAATGTTGCTCAATCAATGTATATAACAGGTTTGGGGTCGATTAGTCGGCAAAAAGTGAAAGAAGCATGTATACATGAAAGTATACAATTCGTTCATGCTGACTAGCGTAACTCTTTGGTCCTTTTTTGACTAACTTGCTTATAGATACGTAATATCCAATACGTAATTTAAACATTATATATGTAAGCCGAAACAAGCAGTATGTTAATAGCAGTAGCAATAACGTGATACGACCACTACCAAAAATTAACTACTCATTATTTATTTAATAGAAAAAGCCGTGGAAAGTGAAATTCAAAGATAGAGTGGGCAAATCGGCTAAATATACGACAAGAACACAGAAGCCTGATTAGTAAACAAACTATAACCCATAAAATTCGCCGAAGTTGTAACGGTCCTCAATAAAGATCACGGTGTCTTTATAGTGAGTAAGAATCCTTTAAAAGAGAACCATGTAATAATGCATAACTATATATATATATATATATATATATATATATATATATATATATATATATATATGTGTGTGTGTGTGTGTGTGTGTGTTCTTGTGTGTGTAAAAGCATTTATTAGTATTTCTACTTTGGAATTCACTCCTACCGACATTAGTTATAAAGTAAGAGGTTATAGGCAAGAAAATCGTATTCGCGATTTTTGCGCCGTGTGCTGTTATTCTGTTGTTATTAGACTATATTTTCCGCTGAAATAGTTTTCACAAATTCCTCCAAAATTATTAATGATATTTCGATCATCACATCGAGCGCCTTTTTCAAAACCCGCGCATATTAATAAAACGTTCTAGACCGCCTACTAACACCTATTTATCTCGTGAAACATCCCAATGATCTAGTGCACCATATAGATCTTAAGTTCAGGAAAGAACGCATTGTTGAAACTGGTGTAGTCGTATCTGTTCTCTTGAGCGATGTTGATGCTGAAATTCTATTCTGCGTATTACTTTCAGAAGTCATGAGTGAACCTATTCTTAACTACAGATGTCATAACCTTAAACTTAATTTAGACTTACGGAGTTAATTTCGTAATAACTCTATCGTAGTCAAGATCTCGGATATTTTAGGACTGGATTTTATTTTGAAATAACGACGAAACGTGGATCTCGCAGATTTTCGAATCTATGAACGTCCTCAAACAAAGATTTTTGGATTAAATCCTGAGAAGGTTTGGAGTTACAGCTCATCTATCCAACTATAGTGCATCCTTCAACCGAAATATCTACAATCCTCAGAGAACACCCATATTCGTTCAATCAGGACAAGTCAAAGCTGCCAGTTACCGACACTTAATCATATCAATACGACTGGTCCATCTATTCCGCCGAATAAGATACAGATACCTCCAGAGAGACGTAAAGTCGTTTAAGATGAATTCACGAGACTATTGAAACCGATTAGCACCGAGTTACCTAAATAGATTTAAACTAATCTACAATACTAATTAAACCTTTCGAGATAGATGTTTTCCTATTTAAGGAAATGGAAAATGAGGTGATTTTCCAATTTCAATATCACGCCCTATTTCAATGAAATTATAACATTGCTGAAAAACTAATGGCTAACAGGTCATATCAATTACGCGCACTGCATCGTCTATATAAATGCAATACATTGATTAGCCAAAAACTGCTACGCATATTCTCGCACTCACCTGGTGCACACGTCGATCGCGATCGATTAAGACATTCAGTGGACTTCTCAGTTCGTCAGGTCTTGCGTATCTTTGTGTTGGCACTCATTTTATCTGCAAAAATCAGTGGCCCTACACAGAGAAATTGTCACATTCCACATTTTCGGCAAATTTACTTATTAACATTAATCTGTACAACAACAAAATGGTATTTCTAGTGATTCAGTTCAATAAAGATAATTTGGTACTCCCGGGTACACATATACTTCATGACTTTCGCCGGTGAACTTGATACCGACACTCTTCATAGCATTTTAAAATTTTACTGCTTTTCTTACTTTTATTACTATAACTTCACAATCCCTTGGCGCGTTAAAGAGGTTTCGCTTAATCAAAGTGAATGTAAATTGCTGAATTTAAACAGATGCCAGGCAAGCTATGGTTTGGAAAAACCTTAGTTAGAAAAGCTGAGCAGCGCACATTTATTAAACAGTTCGCCCACTAAGAAGTATAGAAGATTTGTACATTACGATAGGTAAACAAATACGAAACCGCGATTACATCCACAGTTCAGCATGACGACCCAACGAAAAAGTGTAACAAAACTACAGAAAAAATGAAAACAATTCAAGTGTTCAACGGCATAACCTTTATTTACGAAGTTAAGAAATATTTATTTCGCAATACGACATCCATTGGTGGAATTAGAACAAACATAACTTGACTACTTTGTTTATCTGACTTTCCCATATCCACATTTGAGATTTATCCACATATCTAGTCATTTTAGTCGATATTTGTAGAACTGATGAAACTTCGGTGTACAATTTAATTGGCACATGTTGGCTCTTCAAGTGCATGAAAGGTAATGCGCACTGTATCCATTTTAAAATAATGAAAATAAGAAACCAATTCCTGATAATTTAATGTATTCGATTAGAATAAGTTAAGCTCGATTTAAAACAGAATAAAAACTGAATTAGACTAGACAATTATTTCATATTAGTAGATGCGAACAATGTTGACATTTAATCCTAAATATTTGGAAACAGTTGATTGTAATTATTCTTATTATACTGTGTAAATGATAATTTTGCCTAAATTGCTCTAATTTTGTTATAAACGCAAAAATAGTTGTAAACGTAGTCCAATAAATTTTATAAAAAAGAAACAACGTAACCGCAGATTTTAATTTTTTAAAACCAAATAGAACGCTAAATACTAGCTTACTAGTAAAGAACACTGTATGGCAACTTTATTTAGTACATTACAGCTATTAATAACGCATTTATTATTTCATACCAAACCCTGAAACTATTTTCATGATCAAATTGAAGAAAATCAATGTATTCAAAAATTTAACAAGCCCAAAAATTGATCCGTTCATTAAAATAAATATACGCTCAAATAAGATACGTGATTTTCTCGAGATTTTGTTAAAAATTTTGAATGTCTCACATTAGCCCAATTTATTTAAAATGCATTATGATAGGTTGGTTTAAACAAAACTTCAGCTAAATTGAAAAACGAACCGAGAAATCCTACTTACGTGCAGAGTTTCCGAAAACCCATCAAGGCCCAACTGGACTGATTTCTCTGCAGAAGAGCTAACATTCGCTAATGTTAATAGTCTTGTCAATATGAATCCGTTATTCGATGTTGTTGTGTCATCCTCTTCGCAGACATCTACCGATCCACATCCAATTTCGTTCAGTTTTGCTTGTAAATCATCCGATGAAGAAATTCCATTCTCGTCCAAAATTTTGTAAGCTTGACTGACCAGCTGGTCAGCTCTGCGAATCAGTGATTTGACGCGTTTCATTGCCGCCTCTCCTTGAATAGACTTTGGTGAAGACAGTTCCGTTTTAAGACACTTAATGCATGCCTGCAGTCTTTTGGTATGCTCTTCTAGCACCTAGAAGATTAAAATAAAGAAGAATAAAACTAAAAGTATTTGACCTTAATTAAATAAACATGTGATACTCCAGACGAAGTTAAATAAAACGGTTGTGAATAAATTTGATTAAACTGACTTCGTCATAAATTATATAAGATCTCACGCAATAAAACTTATAAATTTTCAAGATTCAACCAAATGAATAAATTATCAGTCCTCGTTCTATATTTAGGTCAGAAACTCTCCCTTTCTAGATGTAAGCTACTTCAACAGGATCGTCCATCATTCACTTCAACCCTGCGGCTTCGAAGTTTACATATATTAATAGCTGTACTAATAACCCAGGCAATATGAATGACGAAGTGAGTATGAGAATCACGAAAGCTAGAGTAGCTTTCTAGAACCTTCGCCATTTATTGAGAAACAGGAGTATCTCACTCCGTTTTAAAGGTCGTGTGTATAATACTGCTGTACGTACAGTGATTCAGTGTAGGTACAAAAATAAACAGGTTTTCATGTTGCACAGCATAGGCTATACATAGGCTATAGCTGTTCAAAACACAATATAGATCGGACTAGCCGGTTACTAAAGAAGCGAATTCAAGAGCATTTTCGACTAAGCACAGGTGGAATATGTGAGAACGTTTCCGCAATAGCTGAGCCCGTTGTTTATAACGGTCACACTACAAATCAGACAGATTTCAAGGTATTCTTAAAAACGAAAAACGAAAAATAATTACGCACGGCGGAGGCTGTTGTATGATACATCCTCAGCTAAATATACAAAAGAAATACGTAAATGTTTGGAACATAAACTGGCGAATTGCTCGTGTGTGCGCGCGTTTGTACGTGTGTCAGAAATTACTTTTTCCGCTTCCTGTTTGTTGTTATATAACATATTTGTTTAGACAAACTTTATACACATTGCTTCCTAAACAATGACTACATAAAGTACCAGATATTACAGTCGAGTTGAGTTCTGGCGAAAAGAAAATGACCTTTTTTAAGTGTGCCTATATGCCTGCTTAATAATAAATTTACATTTCAATACCACATTTATTTCTCAATTCAAATTATGAATCACTATCCATCAAAATAGTCAAAGAATTTTTTTCTGCATTTAAAACTAATATGTACATATCTGTAATCAATTCGTTCAGAGATTTAAGGTGTGCTTTATTCAAAGGACAGCTATAAATCTTAGAACAGTTATCATATTTCAAAAAGTGTTTACATTACATTTAGCCAGTTTCTGAGTCACCCTTTTTCGGCTAAAAATTTAGCGAACTATCTTAACACAAACCATGCAATCAACGATTTCATAATTGATGAAAGCCAAGGTTGCATAAAAGGTTATTTAAGCAGCGATAGTACACATTTAGATGACCCGACTGACGAATTTCTGGGAATAAAAAATGAATGCTGCATTTGATTAGGCAAAATAAACAACTTACATATAGTGATGCGTTGATTTGCGGTGTATTCTGCCATTTTGGTATATTCTGAACAGAGATCGCATTTGTATCCAGTAACTGGTGATTTGAAGATTCCGACAAAATGAAACCGGTCTGTGGGCCTACAATTTTTAGTGTTTTTTCAGCTGATATTTGATTCACCATTTCAATCTAACTTATTTAAAATAACACAAAAAACCATACATACAATCTTTCTAGATTTCATAATATATAGAAAATAATAATAGTTTACATATAAGAAAAATAATTTTTCAACTTTCGCAAAACTAACTCGAATTATGATAATAAAAAGCGATAAATAAAGAACAAAAACCACTACATTAAACTTTATTAGATTGATAGAATGTAGTAGTAAAATTCCTGAAAGTGGATTTATTTAACAGAACTCGTAACAAATTAACTAAATATATGGGGTTTCAAAAAATTGCCTGAAAAAAAGATAGCACTAAATATCACCTGTAGAAGCAAAACTTCCATTGCATTAATGTAAATTATATTATAAGCTTTTGCTATGCAATGGATATTTCAGCCATGTCACATTTTCTTTTAAAAAATATGATACTCTATAGCTATACCCGTCGACCACTCATCAGCTTGAAGTAAACACCAATCCCACTGTATTTAATCAGTCTTCGAACACATAACCAAATTACCGCCAGTGGCACGCACTGTCGCGTTTCGACCTGCCATGATCATCATCAGAGTACGACGGCAAACTGACTAGCGACGATCAAACCGCATTACATATATATGGAAAGCAAAATTAGATATACTGCTCTCACATCTAGTGGTCTCAAATACATTGCAATTAACTGGAAATATCGGCTGCACAATTTCTATACGAAAGCTGCAAACAGTTAATGTTCGTAACTGGATAGAAATTGTGCAGCCGACATTTCCAGTTAGGTACATTGTATTAGAGACTAGTAGAGCTGAGAGCCGTATATCTAATTTTGCTTTCCATATATATCCAATGCGGTTTGATCCTCGATAGTCAGTTTGCCATCGTACTCCGATGATCATCATGGAAGGTCGAAACGCATCAATGCGTGCCACTGACAGTAGTTTTTTATGTTGTTTGACGACTGGTTAAATACAATTGGTTTGATGTTTACTTCATGGTCGCAAAATTTATTTAAAGAATTGTTACCAATTATTGATTGTATTGCCTATATGTGTGTGGGACGAAAGCTGCAAACAGTCAATGTGCGTGACTGCATAGAAATTGTGCAGCTGACATTACCAGTCACGTACAATTTATGCAAGACTGATAGAGGTGAGAGCCGCATATCTAAATTTGATTTCCATACATATTCAATGAGGTTTGATCCTCGCCAGTCAGTTTGCAGTCGTACTCTGATGATGATCATAAAAAGGTCGAAACGCTTCTGTGCGTGCCACTGGCGGTAGTTTTGTTATGTTTTTCGACGAGTGGTTAAATACAATGGGATTGGTGTTTACTTAAAGCTCGCAAACTTGATTTAAATAAAAAAGAAATTTCATTTAAACGGCTTCACTTTTACTAGTGACTGGCCGATTTAATAATCAATTACTGACGTTTCTCATGATCAGCGTATGTTGCATGTATCTATAACTATTAACAGAAAAATTAAATATAGTTAAAGCCGCGTGCACGCCCATCCAAGTGAAACTACAATCCCTAAATTTTAATCTGTTTGCGGTAATGATGGTTTTAATTTTTTAATGTTTTTTTACCCAAACACTAACTACATCTTCAATAACACTCTTCAGAAGTTAATTAATTTCCGTCTTACGATGTGAAATGAAGTAATTACAGGAGACATAAATCGTGAGAGATAAAGAAAATAATGCAAATTATATACGCAGGTAGAAAAATAATTTAATGATAAATGGTCTAAAGTTAATGTGTAAATAATAGGTTCATTAAGATAAAACGTTACAATAAATAAAGGTCAAGCAAGAAATCACTTATTGTTAGGAAGATTATGGCAATTTAATAAGGAAAAAAGAATAATAATGTGAAACCTTTGCTGATAGCACAAAATAATGACATTAAATTATAGATACAATATAATAGCAATAAACGAGAAATGACATTGAAAAGAATAATAATGTAAGTGATCCATAAATTGATTAACAATAAATAAATTTCTCAAGTCGCACATAAGCTAGTCGTAATGCAATATTCTTGACGCGGCTTTCTTCAGACTCTGCTTCGTGTAGTCTTCGCTTGCTACCATTACGTAGTGCTACGTTACAAATGAATCCGAACGATTTCCTAAAACTTTTTCACGCATGCTGTCATATTTCGAGATAATTTCAAAATATTCTCTAATAAATTTCGTTGTTCTGTTAGGAATATACACCGATGTATGTCAAAAACAATCCCAGATAAATTTGTATCCAGTCTCCACTGAATGACCAGCCAGATCCGATCTATTAACATGTTACTACATGAATGCAATTCTAAGCTACCATATTTGTAGTTAACTTAAGCGCATGATTTCACCAAAATACATGCGAGTAAAATCATGCTACTGGATTTCATACATTGTTTCTCTTTTCCATTTATTTGGGAAGTTTGTATCCTAAGGTAATGAACTGACGTAAACCTTTTTGTATGTTGTCCCTATATGCTACTGATTTTACTTTATTAATAAGTTCAGAGATCGGAGCTACTATGAATCCTCGAAATTTCTTTATTACGTCAGATTTCATGTACATTTATTTAGTATCAAATTTACTTACATCATTAATTGTTGCTTTACTGCTTTAACGTTCAATATTTCCTATAGTCTGCTTCAATCTACCTCTCCATGTTTAAAATCTGCTAATCTAATGTCAATGATTTTAAGGTACAGGTCTTTAAGTTAAAGAAATTTATCAAATCTTCATCACCATAATTCCAGACAACTAAAATATCACACAAGTTGTGTTTTCGGAGAATCTTCTATAGACAATTTTCAATTAATGTAAAAAGATATTATTTTTCAAACCAAAAAATTATCTTTCTATTTGTAAAGCTTTCATTTTTTCATAAAATCCCCTCCAACGTAGAAGACATGCATCGAACCACCATTTGCAAAATTTACCAAATCGTCAATTTGCTTCCTTTCAATTATAACGGATGATAAACAAAAAATTCGAACATTCCAGTGCTTTAGGTACCCGTATATTGTTATACATAAATACAAAATACAAGCTCGTCAACCTATAACTTAAAATTGGCTTATATTTATCAACAATCTCAAGAAAATAAAAATAATTCATGTGTAATCCAAGAAGTACGCGTATTTTCTCATTAAATAACACAGAAACTTAAGCATTTTATGTGTTTTGGAATGAGGATAGTTATCAATTATTTTTAAAGGGTAACCATGTTTACGCACCTTAAATAAATTATACTATCCGGATGAAACTTTATTTCTGCGTATGAGATTTTTGGATCCGATTCATCATTATAAATCATATTTATTAGTGACTTCACTTACGATTAAAACATACTGGACAGATAAGTTTGAATTTATTATATACTTCTGTACTATTTGACTGTAAATAGACACTTTCATTATAATAAGACTGGTTCATCCATATCATTATCCTTCTTTTATCTGCTTTCAAACATAGCATTGATATATATCAGCTTATTTCTTCAGCACTAATGTTTGATATTTGGCTTATGCTTAACTTATTCAAGGGTTAAAATAAGTTCGAATATGCCTTATTCAAACTTAACTCTATCATTGTCCGAAATAAGTCGCGATTTTCTAATGCCCTCCAAGATCAATTCATGTTTTAGTGGTATCGCGAAATTAATGGCTGTGTTCAGACGACGGTTACATCGTTTTAGCTGGATATCACTAAAATTCATATCAGTGTCCTTCATTTACGCGAGCTTATAGTAATCGAGAGTGTTGTTAATCGCCTGGACATGAATGCTGTCAACAGAGAAAAAGAAATTACACAATGATTTAGGTGATAATGAGCAAGACTCAAACGAATGTCCAAGGAACCATGACGCGCTCATTTTCAACTATAAAAGCTTAACCCTATCAGAAAAACTTTACTTTACTTTACTGCGGCTGACTCCTTTTAGAGGATAAGCCGGCTCCTGGAGTTTCTTGGGAATTTGGTACAAGTGGTGTCCCCTCACCACTCGGCTTTTTGATCGAGGACGCAACTCTAGCCTTTGCACATCCAAGCGCAGTCTGCAAGGCAGCAGTAAGTTGCATGGTTGCCGGTGGCTGTTGAGAGCTCATTCGCCATTCGGAAGTACGGGGTACTGTCCAGGAGTCCATGTAATCCTGTGGCTGTTGATCCCTTTTGTGGCAGGGAACACACGCCGAGTCATGGTGCCGTCGTCGGGCTCATGTGGTATTTTATAGGAGATCCGATTGCCGGTCGGAAATCCACCACGCCCTGGTGACACCACCGCCAGAGCCCCGTTAGCCCATGTACGATCGGCCATCGAGACATGGTTGACACCGTCGTACCACAATGAAGCACCAGTTTAACAAAAATGTAAATGATAAACTACTTGTAAACGAACAGTTCAACATTATTTATTTATACAAATGGCACAGCTGTTCAGTGCGCTGTGTAGGCCGGACTAGTCGATTACTAGGGAAGCAAATTAAAGAACATTTTAGTCTACACACAGTTGGCATAGGAGATCACATTTCCGCAATAGTTAGGCACGTTGTTCATACAAATCGCGAATTTCCAAGTTCTTTTCCATAGAATTACGCACTGCGAGGGCTGTTTTATGCAACATACCAAATCCTCAGCTAAATAAATAAAGGAAGTTCGCACATTATTTGACCATAAACTGGTGAATTGTGTAGGTGTGCGCTCACTTTTGTGCGTGTCTTAGCGTTTATGTTTCTCGCAATGTTGTTTATTGGTGTATAAAGTATGTGTTTAATCCAAATTTAAACACACTGATTTAAAATGATGACTATGTAAAGTACCAGATATTACAGTCGAGTTGAGTTCTGGCGAAAAGAAAATGGCCCTTTTTAACTCTGTTGCACATATTTTCTTTATGATAAATTTATACTTCCATACATGATTTATCTCTCAATTCAAATGGCAAATGCAAAAAAATGCCTGAACTAAAATCTATACTCAACCACAATAGTTTTCATTACCGAAATGTAGAGGTTGCATAGCTAACACTAGTTAACTAAACATGAAGTCTTGCTTTCTTTTTCCTCATTTGTTGCACTGAACAGTTTATATGACGATTTTACATCGGGATTTTAATAAGTTTGTTGAGGTAAACATGAAGCAATGAGACCACATCCAAACAGAAGGCAATATATCTCAGCATACCTGATGCCTGGTTAAATACAATGGGATTGGTGTTTACTTCAAGCTCGCAAACTTGTTTTAAAGAATTATTACCACCACCCGCGAAATCAATTATTGTGTAATTGTATTTTCCTCATTTTGTTTGTGCGGGACAATTGATAGCACTCGAAGGTCGGTAAAATCTTGAATCGTTTATATTTCTCGGTGCACAGTTGGTGTTTGGCATTGATTGATGGATAGAAAGATAATTACAAAAGATGTTGGAATAACTCACGTGGTTGCTTATATTGTTATCTATATATGCATAAGATACAGTGTAAAGACGTATATATAAAAGGATATTTATATATAAATATGTGTGTGTGGTTAAAAATAAATAGAAAAAATAAGTAAATAATTAAATTTATATAATAAAAATATAGCAAATATATTATATACCCAAGGTGATTCGTAGGAACCCACCTTGTTGCTTTCATTTAATTTTTTATATATACATAAACATGTATATGGTTCGGACACATAGTTAAATGAAAACAAGAAATTTATACAAGATATGAGTATAAATTTATATTTGGTTAATATACAATTCGTTAGTGTGGGCTCCGTATTCGGTCTTGTCCAAGCGATAGAATATTACTATATTCTTTTACCACCCCTCAATGGTTAAAGCACCAGATTTCGAAGCAGACGTGCCCAGGTTCGAGCTCTGTCGGCGGCAAATTCTAGCTAGTACGTGATGAGTTCCCAATAAGAACGAAGCCGGTCTACTGGACGAATTGCCTTTTCTACACTATACTGACAAATGTATGTACCTAATGGGTCACGTGTCAATATCAAGTTCGCAACCTTGATTATAGTAAATGATATCACCGCCCACGCAACCAGTGTTCGTTTAATTACACAAATATTCATTTCAATACCATTTCCCCATCTAGTGCGGTGTCTGTTCAGTAATGACAGATAGACGATGGTTAATTGAAACTTTGGGTCTAGATGTATGCCATGAGCTCGACCAAAAAAAAGTAACCAAATTACATTAGTTAGTGCATAACTGAAATTCTTTCAACAGTTTTACTAACATCTCTCTCTCTCTCTCTCTACAACCGATTGCGAGAAGGATGAGATTAGGTAAACCGGGAATTTGAGGATTATTGCAATATTAATTTTTGAATTGGTGATCCTTCTACACGTCCGGAAATGTAATTTTAAAAAATTGAGACATCACGGATAGGAGGCTTGTGTGTCAATCCATAGGGTTGGCTTATAGTTCTATAAATGTCACTTTAGATTGGAGAACACATATGTGTAAATATGGGTTGTTGTGTGCGCGCGGGACTGACGCGGACAAGTTTGTGTACACATGTGAGTATGAGATAATAGGTATGAAGACCGGATATTAGGGCAGACAATAAAAAAATATTTTAGGAATTAAAATAGATATAAATAGACCCGTCTTGAATGAGAATAACACACCTGCCACAAGTTGTTTATTTCCTTTGAGTTTTGTGTCAACTCTGAACATGGGACTGGAAATGAAGTTCCGAAAATTTAGAAAAAATTCAGAAAATCTGGTTCCAACGTCATTTTTCAGACAAGCAGCTCATGGGAGGCCTCATAGTGAAGTGAAAAATAAGAACCCAGCAATCAATGCCAAACATCAACTGTGCATCTGGAAATGTGAACGATTCAAGATTTTACCGACCTACGAGTGCTATCAATTGTCCCGCACAAGCAAAATGCGGAAAAGAGCAAGTATCAACAGCACTGCGCAAGGTACAAAACCGTTTAAGCATTAGGTATTGTTGTAAACAAAAAAGCGAACTGGGCATAAACAGTTGGATGAAACATTTTCCATAACCATTCAAATACAAAATAAAAAATAATTACCCGCTTTATTATCCGTATAGCCCTGTCATTGTTCTTAATCGCATTTAAATCGATGAATGGAACAGATAGGCAAACTGGTGCACAGCTATTCATTGCTGCAGTGACAATTTCATCAATCGCCTAAAAGTATAAACGTAAAATGATTAGAAAAAGCATTTAAAATACATGAGTGTATAAATGCACACGAATGCGTCAACCAATTGAATATTAATGCAAAAATACTAGTAATGCGTTCACTGAGATGGTCTCAGAACGTCAATTAAACATTCTGTCCATCATGCTAAACTATAGGATTGTGATGGATAGTTTGAATTGCAGATGACGTTTATAAGCACTCTCGTAACCTGAAATAGTTATTCGCGATACCGATCAATTGAACCAGCTGCACTGTCCTCTTATAAACAAGAGAAGGCCAAATCGGCCAAAGTTTAGAAGATTATGCGCAAATCGTGTCCTGATTAATTCCGCATTAGAAGATTAAGCTATTCTGTTACCGATTGTGTGAGAGACTCAGATCTCAATTTCTATATGTATGTTTATAATACGAAAACAAATTTTAGAAATTTATCATTTCCCGTATGTAATAGACACTCAGTTTATTAACATATATTATCTCACGTAAAAATCAGGAGTAAACCATAAAAAAGTTCAACAGAAAATCCAATCAGAGGCATGCATTTGTGCTTACAAACTATGCATTCAGGTGCCGATATCACGAATTATCGAGCCTCTCAGGTACAAGTTTTAATGGACTCTGCGCAAGGTACCAGCTTCAATTACTGAATAATCCACAAACACTAAGAGTAGAAGAGCTATAGTTCTTTTGAGACCAACATATAAAAATGAATATTTTTAACAGTTTAGCGGCAGCGAAGTATCGGATTTCAAATGCTGATGTGTTGTTTTGCTGTGCGGTCTGTCTGCCTATAAGCACGAAACATATGCGTCCAAGTGATTGCACCTAACAATTAGAGCAGCCTAAAAATTAACTTCTGGATATAAATGCACTTATAACATAAATGAATATATTTGATAAATTCTCAACAAAAACCGTAAAAATTTAAATCTATAACAGAACTGAAAAATTACCATACCTGGCGTTAACTACGAAGTTGCGAATCAAGAACAAAATGTTTTCGAATAATTATTTTCAAAAATAACATGTAGGCTAAATTACCGAAAGTATTGAAAAGATACTACACTAACTTGAGAAGATAAACTATTATTGTCGAAGTCAATGTAGTGAAGATGCTCTGCTGAAGAAATCACTCGTGCAAGAACTCGAGCACCTGCATCACCAATGAGATTCCCACTAATGTCCAAATTGCTCAGGCAAGCACTAGTTGGAATCATGCTGAGAAATACAGTAAGAGCTCCTCGAAGACGACTGTTCTCGAGCGATATTTCGCTAAGACACTATTTTAAAGTAAAAAAATGTGCTATCATTGACATTTAACCAGTTTTAAACTACACTTTTAAACTTTTACTCAAAGGCAAAATCATCGCCCTTGTGCAAATAAAAAAAATCATGGTGCTCCGTTGAGTTCCGTGGACTGATAATTACAATTGGCTGCACTAACGAGTGCAAACTGTAGAGAAAGAAATGAGGAACATGATTTGCTACTCTATCTTGTTAGAAATGGAGTACAATTTCCACAATCATTTACAGAGTTGACTTCAAGCCGCAGTTGATAGCACTCAATGAGATCAAATCAAAGGCCTGATTCGTTAGATCAAAAAAACAATAGCGCTTCTGAGGTTCTACGTAATGGAGACTTCGAACTTCATATAAGTATGAACAAAATGTTTTTGGTAAAAAAAGGAAAGCTGAAACAATAGCAGACTTCACTCTATGCAAAAACTAATCGCATAAAACAATCAAATAGTAAAGAAACAAACAAATAACCCTTTTAAAATTTTACCAAATACTGAAATTTTAACACGTTCAGAAATTAGACTTGTAAATTGAGAAGCACTTCGTATATTGATTCCAATCAATACTATATAAAATCATTGTTATATCACATTTAAATAGCAATGAAAGAGATTAGATACTGTTTGTGGCGGAGAACTAATATATATATATATATATATATATATATACCATATATATATATATATATATATATATATATATATATATATAACAATTATGTATTGGAATTATTTTATATAGTAACAAATTAGTTCAATTATGACCAGAAGGATTAACCAAAGACAGCATGAACGGAATATATAATCTCATGCACATTTGTTTCGTGCTTACTGGCGACTCATCAGTAGGAGCCGGTATTACGCCCTTAAACCACTATATAATTGCGTGAGGAATGTGGGGAAATAGGGCGGTACAATCTCCTAGACGAATGTATAAACCTACAGAAGTGAAGCTAACATCATATAAAGTCTCGACAATGCGACTTCAACGCTAACTAACACTATATAATACATATACCGAGTCTGTAAAGGATACTAACACTATGGCTATTGTGTCAGTAACCGATATCAACATTATAGTACCAAAAAGGTACATAGTACTAACAGTATGGTTTCTAAGTCGGTACATGGCACCAACACGATTGATTTCAATGCATGCTAAAGTATACCAAAACTGAGAATTACAACTATTTCTGAACACCTGTTACTCCAGTAAATCCATACATTCTGGACTTGATCGATATCAGTTATCATATTTCGCGGTAATCATGACATCATTTAATTAAATATATAAGTTAGATAGTGTTTGTGGCGGAGAACTAATATATATGCAATTATATATTAGGTGTTGCGTACCTAGTAACAAATTAGTTCAATTTTGACCAGAAGGATAAACCAAAAACAGGATGAACGGAAAGTATAATCTCGTGCACATTCGTTTTATGTTGTCTTTGGTCAAAATTGAACTAATTTGTTACTAGGTGCGCAACGCCTAATACATAATTACATATATATTAGTTCTCCGCCACAAACAGAATCTAAGTGTTACATATTTAATCGAATGATGTCATGGTTACCGCGAAATGTGATAACTGTGTTCAGAAATAGTTGTAATTCTCAGTTTTGGTGAACTTTAGCATCCATTGAAATCAATCGTGTTGGTACCATGTACCGACTTGGCAACCATTGTGCTAGTACTATGTACCTGTTTGGTACTATAATGTTGGTATCGGTTACTGACAAAATATCATAGTGTTAGCATCCTTTACAGCTCGTTATATATATATATATATATATATATATATATATATATATATATATATATATATATATATATATATATATATACTAGTTTAGGAATTGAGTTAGCGATCAGTCACATTGTCAAGAATTTATATGATGTTATCTTCACTACTCCAGGTTTACACATTCGTCTAGGAGATTGTACCGTTCTATTTTCCCAATTCTTCACCCAACTATGTAGTGAGTAAAGGGCGTCGCCAGTAAGCCCGAAACGAATTTGCACGAGATTATACTTCCCGTTCATGCTGTTTTTGGTTTATCCTTCTGATCATAATTGAACTAATTTGTTACTAGGTGCGCAACACCTAATACGTAATTGTTTAATGAAATGCTCATTTACATAACAACAAAGGAGCAGATATAAGAACACAGCATACAAGCATACACACGCACAAATGTGAAAAAACGGAAACCAATCAATTTTGTGGTTTCCGTTTTTTCACTCTCTCTATGTTTACATATTTATATCTTGTATTGCTTTCCAATGTATATATAAAGATATGATCATTAGTAGATACTTGAGTAGATAATGAGAAAGAAAAGTTTCTTGTATCTGATAAAAGTTCTATTTGTTTTTGCACATAGGAAGGGTAAAATGAATCTTATTAAAGTTCGAATTTCAAAAGAATATATAAATATATGTATATATTATCAATATAAACTAAACAATACATAAAGTAGCAAAAGCAATTTGTAGAGCAGTCTAGTTTCTTCATTACACAGAACTTGTCCAAATTTTACTCAAATTTTCCGCGATCAGGGTTCAATCTGGGTCACATATGATTAGAATTCTTCTAGCATTATAGAACATGAACTATACCACGTTGTGAAGTGACACCGAATCGAAGTTTTATGAGAGTATTTGATTTATGCATATGTTTTCAGCAAAAATTAAGCATTGCCTAAGGCAGCAAAGGTAATTTATCCAGCAGGTCGGTTTCATTATTATTGCAATACTTAGTTTCCCCTGCTAACTCATATATAATCAAAATCATGCCACAAAACTTAAATTCAATAACACTTCCTCGGATGGCATTATGTCTGTTCTATATTGACATACAGTAGGGAGCCAGTTATAACTTTAGGTCGAAAGAGATACCAAACACGTTCCATCTGAATATAAGGCTAACTAAAAAATAAGTTAGTATATAAATAAACATTGCGTTTAGTGTACAGTGAGTGTGGCGCAGTGGATGACTGCAAGACATCGAAGCAAATCTGCCCCGGCTCGTGCCTCGGCAGTGGCAAATTCTGACAAGTAATTGACAATTTACAGATAAGAACGAAACCAGTCTAATTGATGAATTGCATTTGCTTATATTACCAACATATATGCAAACACAATCCTGCAACAAAACTTTAATTTAGTATCACCTTCCTTGGTGGCATGGTTTCTGTTCTATGACAGATCACGGATGGTTAGTTATAATTTTAGATCAAAAGATATGATAAATGGGCTCGATTGGAGGATAAGGCTAACAAAAACAAAATTCGATTTATAAATTAATATGGCGTACAGTGTGTGGCAAGTTTGGCACAGTGGGGGAGTTCAAGTCGCTAAAGCAAATTGGTCCGAGTTAGAGCATCGGTCGCGAAAAATTCTGGCAAGTACTTAAAGTGTTATAAATAAGAATGAAACTGGTCTACTTGAAAAACTGCCTTTGCTACCTTGTGCAATGTTTAATTCATATTGATAACATACATATAATAAAAGTCCTACAATATCACTTCAATTCAGTATATATATATATATATATATATATATATACTCTATATATATATATATATATATATACGAGCAGCTGGCATACGAGTTTTTTTGAGATACGAGCCGAAGCTCGGGCCATATTTTCGTTCAAGATACGAGCCAAAATCCGAGATACGAGCCGTGTTTCCGGAGCGTCCCACTAGTTGGCGAGAGAATCTCTCGCTCACTCGCACGTGTTACCCGCTTGAATCGAAGTGTATCTTGTGCGCTGTACTCTTTTTTGCTTGATTTTTACGTGATTACTGAACTCTTTTGTGTGTTATCATGGGGCTAAAGAAAGTGAGTGCTAATGACAATGGTGACAGGAAGAAGAGGATGATGTCGATAGAAATAAAGCAAGAAATAATAGAAAAACATAGTACGAGTGATTGGACTCACAAAGATCTATGACCGTAGTACATCAAAAATGTGTACGATATTGAAGCAGGAGGATGTCATCAAGAGTGCTAAACCAGCAAAGGGAGCCACAATTCATTCCCAATTAAGGACAAATATCCACAAGGAAATGGAGAAGCTTCGGCTCATGTGGGTGAAAGAGGAGTTGGCAGGAGATACATTGACGGAGACGGTAATATGCGAGAAGGCACGGAGTATTTATGCCGACTTAGTGAAGAAAGAAGCATCATATTTTGTTATGTATTTGGTATTTATACATGTTTCTTTGTCCTTTAAAAACATATCTTTATTCATAATTTACAATGGGTTGGAGAATTTTCATAGGTCCTGACGGATTAAATCGAATTCAGTTACTTTAAATAAGAGAAATTCGTTTGAGATACGAGCCCATTGACTTACCAGCTCGGTTCTGGAACGAATTAAACTCGTATACACAAAAAAATATATTTATATTAGCTATAAGAGTTCTGATGCAGACCTTTTCATCTGGACACCTATCGTGCGAATAAAAAAGTTTAAATATTCCTTTGTATGGGATATATACCAGTAATCGAACAATGTAAAAGCACCGTTATTTAAAAATGGAAAACTCACGGAATCAGACTGTTTGATAGTCGACCCAAGCGCCTCCATTAAGCCCACTGCCTGCCTACAAAACGAAAAATCAACCCATAGAACACAATCGAAGAGGAATGTAGAAATGACGTCTGAAATATTCCATCTTTTTAATAATGAATTTCTTAATTATAAAAAAAAAATTAAACAAGAGTAAAGCAGTGGCATAGGAGGTGAGTTGTATGTTTAAACTACATGATTCCGGGCTCAAACATCGGCAGCGGCAATAGTGGAAACTAATAATAAGGGCCAACAAGAACCAACCCTGTCTAACTGACGAGTTCCAGTTTCTATATTATGCCATATTTCATTTATACCGACGCCATGTGTATAACATGAACAAAATAATATGCTTATAAATAATTATCGTCTCCCCTTTCTTCCATTCATACTATCTGTGAAGTGTACAGTGTTCATATTTCATTGATTTACGTCTTATGCTGAATAACAAATTCGAACTACATAATACTATAAACAATAATTGATTGCGCGGGTGCGTTGCGACTGGCGGTAGTTTTGTTATGTTGTTCGACAACTGGTTAAATACAATGGGATTGGTGTTTACTTCCAGCTCGCGAACTTGATTTATATAATTCTTTTACCGACTTGTCCTTATAGTCCAACATAAATACTAGAGGTTACGTTCCTGCAGCTGCTCATCCAGCTAGTTCAATTAAGCTAATACGGCTGTTTGCAAGTTTTCCATTGTATACATTATATATTGTTCATTGCGGTGTGTAGGAATAGCCACCTTTAAAAAAAAGAACGAACAAAGGGTCTTATCTACAGCGGGCATTAATTCAACAGAAATTCCTCGCAGAAGTGCCCGTATAAGGATGAAGTAGTCAGCTCAATGATGAAAGCAGACTTCGAGCCGAAGTGAACATAAATTAATTAATATTTGTAAATGTGTTTTATTAACTCGATGCTCGTTTTGCTAGCAAAATACTATACGGTGAACTAATATATATGAAAGTTTGTATTGGGAACTGCGCACCTAGTTACAGTTTAGTTAAAATAGGACCAGCAAGATATACCGAATTCACAATGAACGAAAGATATATTCATATGTAGACGCGATTCTGCTTACTGGAGGCTCATCAGTAGGAGCCGGTACTATGCCCTATGACCACTATATATTTTATCAAAGAATGTACCTCTAAGTCACAAGAAAGCACGAAACGCATGAGTAGATGAGAATATATCATTTCTTCATGTCGACTTTGGTGTATCTTTATGGTCATAGTTGAACTAGTTTGTTACTAGGTACGCAATACCTAATACAAACTTGCATTCTCAATGTAATAAAGAATAATGTTTGCGATCTAGTTATTCTTTTATTGATGAATTGAGTTTTCACCAGGTTTTCGTATTGTTGGCTATTACGCGTAGGAATTTTTTCTCCGTATGTTGCCTTTCGTATCGCCTCGTTTTTGAGTTTCATCTTGTCCGTTCTGTGATAGCGCAGAGTGTGCACAATTCAGTGTGGAACACTTGTATTGCTGTGAAAATTCGGTCACTTCTAACGATGGTAATGATGCCGTTTGTGAGCTATTTTTCCAGCCTGTTGTCAATCCGATCAAATGTCTGTTAAGGCCGGTCTAATGGGTATTCTGGCTTGCCTGGATGCTAGTAAATTGTTCCTGGATTGTGGCAAACCAAACTGAAATAATCTAACAAGTCAAAATAGCCGATCCAAACATCAAATTCAACCTCGAGACAAAGATACCACTTTTCTATTATTGGATATCCAACTAACTCAATAAGAAAATGGTGATTTGACGCCAGCAAAACCTACTTCACTGAGTAATACATTCAATATAGCAAAGAAACAAAAGAAACCTAGTTTCAAACCCATCAAATCGAATTAGAAAGATCTGCTCTGAACACAAGATCGAGGAAGAGTTATGCTGTCTGAGGAAACGTTTGTAAATGACCAACTACCAGGAGCAAATCATAGACGTCACCATCAGGCCACGTCCGATTCGTACTATAGGAAATAACGTCAGAAATGTCTTAAACTTACCATTTAGAGACTACCTATACTCGATAATTGCGTGACAGTTAAATCGAATGTCTAAGGAGAATTTCCTAAGTGCGAAAGATAACGTCACATTCAGTACACAGAGAAAAGTGAGGTTTGATGCCAAGAATCAAATGCCCATTTTCTCCAAATCATTAGTTTACAGATTTTCAGGTATGGGAGGTAGAATATATATTGAAAACAAGAAACAGCAACTAATCAACTGAATACAGCAACATTTACCACAAAAATTGATTTAAAAAGCCTGACATCATAAGTTAACTTCAAGCATATATTTGAAACGGGGCGTCCAGGAAAATTGACAAATTTCTCAGTTTTACACAAAGCAAGGCTCGAAAAAGTATAGTGCATCTACGAAGCGTTTTAAAAAATAGAACTAGTACCCGGCCAATTAATTCAAAATGTTCACCAACATGATAGATTATTTGATTGCTCACGAATAATGAGACACAAAAACAATTTACCTAAATCTAGGCAAACCCCAATACTCAATAGACCACCCTCAAGAAACATCGGATCGTATTACTAAAAAACCAAAGAAGAAAAGAGCAGCTGTTCAAACGGTATCACTGTAGCAATAGCCACCTTTAAGACAATGAACGAAAATAGGGTCTTATCTAGGGCGGGCATTAATTCAGCAGAAATTCCTCGCAGAAGCGCCTGTATAAGGATGAAGTAGTCAGCCCAATGATGAAAGCAGACTTCGAGCTGAAGTAAACATAAATTAA
Source organism: Eudiplozoon nipponicum (assembly GCA_029291075.1). NCBI lineage: Eukaryota > Metazoa > Platyhelminthes > Monogenea > Mazocraeidea > Diplozoidae > Eudiplozoon > Eudiplozoon nipponicum. The sequence continues at coordinate 17,313 of JAQBSW010005472.1, read as the reverse complement.
TTAATATTTGTAAATTTGCTTTATTAAATCGATGCTCGTTATGCGAGCAAAATACTATATATAATTGAGTAAAAATAAAGCATGTGTAAAACATTTACAAATGGCTTCTGATTGGTTATAAACGTTGATTCAAGGTCTGACTGCTCAAATGAACAATTAAACTGCAGAATTAGGCATAATTTAATCTCGTCTGGACGATACACTGATAACAGATACAGACGATATCCGAGTGCATGGCCCAACCAATAGAGGTGGACACAACAGAGACAACAATCAATAAAATGGTTAACAGTGACAGATATACTACAAAAATATGAGCGATCAAAACTGCAATCCGTACCCAACAATTAACTATAATGCGCACGTCGACCCAATCCTGGCGGGCGAGTGGGTCCAATACTGACTAATTTGGATGTAGTTGGCTTTAACGGTTTCTATTATGTCAAAATCTACCCACCATTTTTCTTATGCTCATTTCGCACTGGAAAAGAGAAAAGTGAAATACTGCGCCGACTAATTAGGGCCATACGCAAAATGATATAGTGCTAACAAAGTTGATAAGGCTTTATTCTTTTTCGAATGAGAAGCATTTGTTCGACGATCCTAAATTCTAACGTACATAAATACATAAAATCACACATACATACATACATACATACATACATAAATACATACCCAAATACGTACATACATACAAACATACATACAAACATACATGCATGCATACATAAATACATACATACATACATACATACATGCATACATACATACATACATACATACATACATACATACATACATACATACATACATACATAGATACATACATACATACATACATACACACATACATACATATATACATGCATACATACATACAGACATACATACATACATACATACATACATACATGCATACATACATACATACATACATAAATACATACATACACACGTATATACATACATAAATACATACATAAATAAATACATATACATACATAAATACATATACATACATAAATAGATCTGTGCATACATGCATACATATATACATTTACATTTAATCCCATGCACGAATACATACATACATAAATACATTGATACGCGCATGCACACATAGATACATGCATAAAGCAATACATATATGCATGCACATATAAGCAATTTACACACATACATAGAAATATACACGCAATCATGCAAACGCGCATGCGTGTATACAAGCAAACATACATACATACATACATACCCACCACCCACATACATACATAAATACATAAATATACAAATTTATAGATTAATTTTATTCAGAGTTAAAATTTTAAATCATGAATTTTAGCGTATTCATTGCTAGCATACAGTAAATACATACACCGTTATGTAAGTCTCTTGATAAAGATGTTCAAAATCTAAAGCACATATAATATAACCACTCAACTAGATAAAATTTCGTACTGATAACAGAAAAATAATTTCTGTTACAGTAAGCAAAAATCAAATTTCAAATAAAGACATGGAAATTAACATATTACAATTTTGATCAATATAATATACTGTTCTATAAAATTACAAAACAAATAACTATTTCATGCATGAAATTGGCCACCACGGAAATTTATTTTTTTCATTAATTCGAGAGAAATTTCTAGCTTCAATCTTTAGGACTGTACTCATCCTTAAACGACTGAAATCGTAGAATTTATTGAAATAGCTCAAAATTTCGTTGAATATATTCTTAATATAAAAATACACTATTATATGTAAAACTGCTAGACAGTGCATATGTAAATCACTTTGACAAATTGTTAGCTAAATTATTATTACATACATATTTTCTACGTTCTAAACTAAAATTGGCCTAGTTTAACAGGTAAAGTTTATCAAATAGATTAGTTCGTCATTTTTCGGCAGAAATTAGTCAATGCCAAAATTGCGACGATGAAGTTTTTAGAACCTTGTGTCCTATTCCCTATGCTACCGAAAAACACATTGCCTTTAATTTTCCGTTTTATACTAACTTATGTATTTTTCACTGTCCTTCAATTATACATATATATATATCGTTACCAGTTTCGCCATGCTTTAAAATTTGAAAACAACTTTTACTCCATGGAATAACATTTATTAATAAATCTTATTTCTACCAGTATCTACAGCCATCATTCTGGATTCGTTTCTATATTCGTTCATCCAATTCCAACTGTACATTTGTCGTAACCAATCCCCTCTTCGTTATGTCAGTCTTTGTTTTGTGCAATTTAGACCACTCCTTTTGCGTAACGTCATTTGGTGTGTCATCGCTTTCATAGCAATTGTGTCCGTAATTGATGGCCGTATTTTGCGAAAAATAGGATATTTCTGAAGGCCTGTCAGTTTTGTCTTTGTTCCAGTCTAATTTAATTTATTTTTGAATTATTTTCTGCACGTTTAAGAAAGGCTTCAGCTTATTAATTGCAATAGCTTGAAAATCCAGAAGCATTTTTTCTGTTTTTGCCCTGTACAGAATTGAAAACTTGTTACTCTAACAGCAAGACCTGTGAGTAGTACATGCTCGCAAATAGCTGATTTTTGTGCAGGATCTGCACCCCCACCTTAATAGTTTTTGAGGGAGAGGCTGATTAATTCTATTTTCAAGCCTCTTTTATATCTGCCGATATACTGACCGTTGCAGGTACATTGAAATTTGTATGCAGACAAAAGTTTTGTCATCACAGAGAGGCTATCTTTTTCATTCGTGTGCATCAGTTTTGTTGTGTTAAGTACCACTCTCACCCATATTGATGGAAATTGTGCTTTAGCCGCTCGAATTATTTTTCTTTTGAAGATTTCAGCTGGAAGATCACTTCCAAAGGGAACACTAAGCGCTACTCTCTGGGGTGTTTTTTTTCACCATATTGGTCTCGATTTTGTTGCGCTGCATCAAGTTGTATTCGATGAACCAGTCCGGATAGCCATTATTTCTCAACTCTTGGTGAAGCAAATTTAGCTCTTATTTAATGTTGTTCGGTGAACAAAAAATTTGGTTTCACAGAATAAACCAAAAATAATTTTCGAACCAAATAAATTTCTTGTTGTGTTCTGTTTTTATATATATATATATATATATATATATATATATATATATATATATATATATATATATAGCACTGCATTGAAAGATTAAATCTCAGAAAAATCAAAATTGAGAATTGATGTAAAGTATAAAGACGATTTAGCTACTGTGAAACCACAAATAAAAGCGATTCGTGGAAGAATAGAAAAGCATATTAAATAGACAAAAAGCGATACCGTCTCCTCAACATAAATCAAGTTATTTGAAACGTCTCCAGCTAGGTTTAACGGTAGATCTAAAATCCATATAGTTTTAACAGATCGAGAAGTTGCGCAAGTTCGGCTAATAATGTCAGTGGTAAATACACCACAGTTTAAACAACCAAAGTTGCTATGCAAACCATTTCAGACATAGAGTAGTACAATAAACGAGTACATCGTCAACGAGTCATGAAAAAGAGAAAGATAAGAATGTGGCTTATATAAAAATGGCCACCCATTGTGTAATATCACTCCTTACTAACGTTCCGCTGAAAGTTAAATCCAACTTGTCATGCGATCTGTAGAAAAACGAGTATTCCAACGCTCTAATTAACTAAAAGAGCATTGATTGCACGAGTGGTGATAACAATTGCTTAACTTGATGTAAACTTGAAACAGAACAGTTACTGCTAACATAAAACTAAGACGACTACGCTTAGGAAGCTGAGAAAAAAACGTTTTTCTTCCGTTTTCAATATCGAGCGAATTGTCAGCAACAATCATCAAGTAAATTGAGTAACAGAAAACAAATTTCCAAATAACAAGTTGAATTTCGTCTTTACTGTATAGTGGGTCATAAGAATTAATGCTAAATTTCGGCTATCACAATCACCCTAAACACACGTCATCTGCATGTTCGAATGTACCTGTCATAGTAGCTACACAGGAAGGACAGAACGCAATTAATCAGTTGTATTAATCAACAATTCCCTCAGAGGCGTACTTTAAAGTGTCTAACACAAGACAGAAAATCAAAACACACCCGATCATAATGACATATGCATAACAAATTTTGTCAGAATGAGGAGTAACACAAAAACAAAAGCCATTAGTGACATAATTATGAACAAAGAGAGAATGTGAATCCGAACAAAAAATAAACAATGTGACACTAATTTCAGTAAAGGTTTTCCTGATAAATCGCAAATCTTACAGACCAAAGTAATTGGATAGAAAACAAAGCAACAAAGAGTAAATGCTAACGAACGACTGGCATGTAAACTATTAATAATACTCATTGAGCTTTATCCTCATGTGTTCTGAAATTGAAACTTTTAAAATAAATATATAAAAGCAAAATAAATACGGATATATATATATATATATATATATATATATATATATATATAAAGTGTAAAGTTTCACCATATTTTGAAATATAAGGAAAAAACCCGTAATCCATAGAATCACATTTACTAATAAATCTTAATTTTACCAGTATCTACAGTCATTATTCTGGATTCGTTAATATTTTCGTTCATCTAATTCCAACTGTACATTTCTCGTAACCAATCTCCTCTTAGCTATTCCTGTATTTGTTTTACGCAAGTTAGACCACTCCTTTTGCGTAATGTCATGTGGTATGTCATCGCTTTCATTATGAGTGCCGCCGTAATTAACGGGTGTGTCGTATTTTGTGGAACGTAGGCTATTTTTGAAGACCTGTTAGTTATGTCTCTGTTCCAGTCCAATTTAATTTCTTTCTGAATTATTTTCTGCATGTTTAAGCAGGGGTTCTGCTTATTAATTGCAATAGCTTCAAAAGCCAGAAGGATTTTTCCGTTTTTGACTTGTACAGAACTGAAAAATTGCTACTACAAACAACATGACCTGTGAGTAGTTCATGTTAGCAAATTAGTGATTTTTCTGCATGAGCTAAACTCCTCTTTAATAGTTTTTTGAGAGAGAGGCTGATTAATTATAGTTTGGAGACTCTTTTTTATCTGCCGATGTACAGAATGAAATTTGTATACAGACAAAATTGTGTTGACGTCACAGGGAAGCTATCTTTTTCATTTGTGCGCATCAGTTTTTTTGTGTTGAAAGCCACTCTCACCTGTATTGATGGAAACTGTGCTTTAGTCGCTCGAATTATTTTTCTTTTGAAGATCTCAGCTGGAAGATCCCCTTCAAAGGGAACACTAAACGTTAACCTCTGGGGTAATTTGTCCTCCTCCAAATTGGTCTCGATTTTGTTACGTTGCCTCGAGTTATATTCGATAAACCAGTCCGGATAGCCACTATTTCTCAACGCTTCGCGAAGCAAATTTAGCTCTAATTCAACATTGTTCGGTGAACAAATCCTGCGTATTCGTGTGCCCAAATTTATTATCAGGCTCCTAATTTATGACCTTGGTACACTACAGAAATAATGGATATAATGCCCAGTTCAGCCTGATTTCTTGTGAACTGACCTTGAGATGGTAACTTCTTCATCTCTCGTTTTTCCTACATCAAGAAAGGATAAAAATCAGTCTTGTTCTTCTTCTATTGTAAACTTGATTGCTTGGTCTACCTTGTTTATGTGATGTAACATTGCATTCGAATCTTGTTCTTCTATTGTAAACTTAATTGCTTGGTCTACATTGTTTATATGATGTAACAGTGCATTCGCATCTTTATCCCTTTCAACGACCATGAAAGTATCGTTAACGTAGCGTACGTAAGAATGAGCTCCATTTTCTTCTCTTTTAAATTCAAGTCGCGAATTTTTTCCACAAATTGAAAGCTATCCTGTACAATGTGTTCCATTCTTCCTTGTATAATAGGTTTTATAATCCGACATGATAATCTGGCTGCCCCGTGCTGCGGAGAATTAACCATAGATAAAATGGGTCTGAAAGGCGGAAAACTTTCATTTTTGGTCATTTTGTGTGTGTAGCCCATAGAACATCGGTTGTGTTGAACCTACGGGCTTGTATGTTTAAATTCTGTAATAAAAGCATTTTTGTGCTCTATGTCGATTTCTTGTTTAGCTTCGACATTCGAAATAATTCTGTTTAGAATCTTCGTTATACAATTTTCATATTTATCTGTAGCGTCATGTTGTACCTCTTCGTGATTAAATTCGGTTTTGTCGTTGAGAATTTGTAACATAGCCTGACTATAGTCCGTAGAGTTCATTAACACTACGCCTGTCCCTTTGTCTGGCTTCATGAGTTTGTTTCGTTGTAGCTCATTTAGTTCCTCCAGATGCCTTTTGGGGATCAGTTTACTGACTTTGAATGTGCGCACACATTGGTCATATGCACTTCGGAGGTCCGATTTAAAGAGCGAGATGTCGTAGTTTTCCGTTGATTTGTGCTTCGTAGCAACTTCAAAAACGCATTCCATTGATGCCTGCATAAACATTTCTTCACGTTCGCTTTTTCTAGCTTTTGTTATTTAGTATTTCGGCCCAAGAGAGAGAGCTTCATTCTGATGTTTCGTTAGTTTGATGTCAGTTTAATTAAAAATAACTTTACTTGGATTCTCAGGAAACTTTTTGACCTTAGAACATTGCACTGCATTCCGCGCTAGTTTTTTTCTCTCGCTTCCTCGAACTTTCTTTAATCCATGCCACCTCTTTTAAAAGATAAATTCGAATTTCATCTTCTATCATCTGTAGTTCCGACTCTATAGATAGACATTTAATTTTGTAGCTATTCGCTTTTTCTTCTTCTTCTTCTTTGATGACATTTTCAAGAATGCGGTGATAAATATTCTCTGATTGATGCTGATTGGTAATTTTCCAACGCTTAATCACGTATGCTGGGATTGTTTCCTCACATAGACAATTTTTATAATACATCACACGTTCCACACATTTACCATATCTACACGAATAGCATATATATGCATTAGTAGTCTTTCGTGGAAAAGGGTGACCACGATACTTAAATAAATATATCGTTAAAAATTTCACCATTTTTTTTAAATATGAGAACACAACAACGTATTCCATGGAATAACATTTATTAAATCAAATACCCGTCAATTACGGGCGCACACGCAATTATAGCGACGACACACCACATGATGTTACGCAAAATGAGTGGTCTGAATTGCGCAAAACAAAGACAGACATAGCTAAGAGGGGATTGGTTATGACAAATGTACAGTTGGGATTGGATGACCGAAAATATTAACGAATCCAGAATAATGGCTGTAGATACTGGTAGAAATAAGATTTATTAATAAATGCTATTCCATGGAATACGTCGTCGTGTTCTCATATTTAAAAGAATCGTGAAACTTGTAACAATAAATTTATTGAAGTAACATGGTCACCCTATTCCACGACAGACTATTACATATATATATATATATATATATATATATATATATATATATATATACAAATTTTAATTCTAATGGCATGATTCTGGGTATGTGTATATTGTCCGTATAAAACAACATAGCATTATGTTGCAAAAGAAATTCTTATTAGACATCCTTCATATATATACATATATATATATATATATATATATATATATATATATATATTGTGTGTATAAGAAATATATTCTTGCAGACAAATGACTGACTGTTTAAAATATTGACGGCTCCAACGAGCGAGATATTAAATTAATCAATCTTTTATTGCGTGAATGTTTATAATAATTCTTTAAATCAAGTTTGTTAACCTGATCTAAATAGCGCATGAATAGTTTCAAATCGTGATTGCCCTAAAATAAAAATATCATTCTCTAATTGGAGGGAACAATACTAATAGCTGTGTTTGAAAAGATAATTAAGATTATATTATAATCCACACTTCTCAATTATTGAAGTTTGTGTCAAGCAATACAAATTTGCATGACAGCTGCAAGGAACAACAATGAACTATTGGTTATAAGTGAAAGAAACGGTAGTTCTTAAATATTACCTAATAAAGAAATACTGTTAATCTTTGCAGAAATCTTGAAACGTGCATTGAAAATATGCATACATATTTCAGATACAATGTACGCGAAAAGATAACCAGAGCGATGAATGAAGAAGGAATGTTAATTTGGTCTGCAAATTTCAAGTCAATTGAGAGAAAACCTGTTTAAGCCACTATACATTAGCATTTACAAATTTAACAATCGAAAATGATTGATTACCAACTTATTTGAATTAGCACAATAAGATTTAGTTACAGTCTAGGCTTGTCAAGCAATATAGTTCATTTTAGCTAAATGCATGAATTTTTGTCTGGAACGGTGCATACATGTGAGAAGAAATTGCAAACGTAATGCCTTATGATGGCAAGAAAATATCAATGCACATTAAATTGTCGCATAACTATTGTTTGGCTTCTTCCGACACATGTGCCAAAATAGTTGTGTTGGGAAAGAAGAGGAACAAATATTCTGTATATGTTCCAGATTTCAACAATTTTTAGAAGTCCATTATTCTCCCGTTGGTGCATATGTTCTTTACACTGAAATGAATCTATGGAACTTCCTGTGTACAATATTCGCTTGACTGAACTATTTTCCTATCAATAAAATATAAAATTTGATGTTAGCACAAGAATGTGCTTTTGAATCAGCTTTGTAAATTGGAAAGTTCTAAATAATATTTTTTTCAATACGTTGCACAAATCTTACAGTTGCTCCGCTAATCCAGGAGACCCTAACAAGTTGCTCGTTTATTAAACTTCTCCTTATAACAACTTTGAAGGTTTATACCACAATGCGTTTATCATTTCAATTGTAGGCCAGCCAGTGAAACTCTTCATTCTGTTACACCTTTATGGATTTTGGTCCACCGACTAACCTAGCTGCCATTATTACAACTGGTTAGTTAATTCTAATTCCATAAAGATATTCTCGGTAGCCGGCGTTTTTAACTGCCTTCATGATATGCTTTTCCATTCGTCCAGGTATCGCGTTTATTTGTGCAATTTCGGTAGCTACTCCGACTTTCTGCTTTATGTCAATTTTGAGTTCTGACTGGCCTAAGATTATATATTTTATCGTAATGCTGGATTCAGCACATTGTATAAGTACGACGCTCGACCATTTATCAGACGTTGCTAGTCGTAGGTAAATTTTCTTTGGAAGTTCTTTGATACCTTCCCATTCATTGCGTCAAAGCTAAATGGCACAGTTATTGAAACCTTGGTGGAAATTTTTTTTCTGAGAAAACCCCATAAAAAATTACACTATCGAACAGGCCTCATCATATCTGCATTTAACGTAAATGTATAATTTATGATTTGGCGTAATAATGTCGTCATGCAGCATTTCATGTCATGTATAAGTTTGCGTTCAGCCATTTTTGTTTATTATTAATGGAAATTGAGCAATACTTTGTATACCAAAGCATAACTGAATAACTAAAAAAGTGTATACGACATAAAATAAACTTTTATTTTTATAGGTACCATGTAAAAAAAAGATTAACCAAGAAACGTTAGTTAGTATACACCTAAAAAATGTATGTAGCATGTGTCAGGGTGGCTCAGTAGTCAGGGCAACAGATTCCAAATAAGACGTTCAGGTTGGAACACTGTTCGCGGCAAATTCTTGACAGTACGTGAAGAGTTTCCACTAAGGATGGAACCGGTCTACTAGATGAATTGACTTTTCTACATTATCCGAAGCTTAGATTATACTGACTAATGTATGTACATAACAGGACACGTTTATATCATAATTGAAACATTGATTTAAATAATTGTTTTCACAGCCCGCGCAAACAATGAGAGTTTAATCGCGTAAATGTCAATCCAATACCACTTCCCCAGGTAGCATAGTGTCTGCTATATAATGACAGATTTGTGGTGGCTAGTTGAATCTTTAGGCTTAAAGAGATGCCATATAGGCTTCACTTCAGGAAAAGGCCAACCAAAATTACACTAGTTGGTACATAATTGAAAAATTGTACGTAGCATGCGGATGGATGGTTGAGTTGTTGGAGCAAAAAATACCGAAGCAGACGTTCCCAGATTCGATTCCTGTCCGCGGCAAGTTGAGGACAGTGCGTGAAGAGTTTCAAATAAGGACGAAACCGGTCTTCAGGATGAATTGCCTTTTCTACATTACCCAATACTTAGTTTATAATAACTAATGTATATATATATATATATATATATATATATATATATATATATATATATATAATGGGACTGGTGTTTATATCAAGATCGAACCATTGAATAATAACAGAAATATATTTATTTATAAAATTAACTTATGATTTGATATACAACTTATTTCTCAATTTCCATTACTAATTCATGTCGTAATTTGGTCGAAAAAGTCAAAAGAGTCGCCCGTTAATCACGTCTCGAACATACTTTGTATGATATGAGAAGCAATTGCACATATTCAGTAAAATATTAAAATGCAAGCTTTCAAATTAACATAAGATTTATCTCTCCAATAAAGTGACACATAAATAGGTCAGAAACACTAAAATACTAAGTTCATTAGGCAATCCAATGGGCTATTCAATTTTGAGTCTATATTTTAAAAGTTAAAAATAAACTGCTATGAATAAAATATCGAGGAAGGGATAGACCATCTCAGGTAACGTTTGCTAATGAGCAACAAACCGGAGCGATTTACAGATATCAAAGCGGACCACATCCGATTCGTACCACAGAGGATACCAACAAATCACAAATCAAATTCCAAAAATCAATTACAAATTCTCACCCAATCCTTCAGTCTACAAAATTCCATTGTTGTTCGATTGAATAAACATTGGATATATGAAAGGGTAATTGATCAACAGACAAGAAACACAACTTGTGGAAAATTTGCACCCATTCAAGATAGATCTATTATATATATATATATATATATATATACTATCTCATATATATATATATATATATTACACAGTATATTTCTAATTAGGAAGAAAAAACATTAATAACAAAATGGATAAAGGCCATTTATTTCATGAATACTAATCATCGCTCTACAATCATTCATTTATATACATTCTGGGTTTTCAATTGATTATGCTAGTGGTAACAAATCCAGCTCGCTTTTACGTATATTTATTCTTTTGGCTGATTGGTAAGTGTTTATACGTTTGTACTTGTGTGTGTGCCTGTTTGCATATAAAGGTCATTCTCGCTGTATCGCAAAGTGATGTCTGAGATCTGGTCATTATTGTTTTGATGGTTTGAGAATTAACCATTTTTGCGCATTGTTCGCTGTTACATGTACGAGTGCTATTTTTCCCAATGTAGTTGATCGTTTCACCTTGTTGTGCAGGAAAATTTTGCTAATGGACATCTACTCGGAGCGGTTAATTGATGTCAACATCAGACCACTGTAGATTCGCACTAGAGAGGATACCGGCAAGCAGGTTTTCCTAAGCTTACCATTTAGAGGCGACGTACCAGCCTCAATAATTGCACGGCGGCTGAATAGAATAACTAAGGACAACTTTCCCAGTGTTAAAGTTAATATGACATTTAGTACACAGAGAATCATGAGGTTGGATGCCAAAGATCAATTTCCAATTCTCTCCAAATCATTCATAGTCTACAAATTCTCATGTATGTGCGGTAACACATATATCGGACGTACGAAGAAGCAATTGATAAGCAGAATCCAGCAACATTTGCCACAGAAATTGATTAACAAAGGCTTGGCACCGTCAGGAAAATCAGCTATTTCCGATCATATATTGGCAACGGGGCACCCAGTCAATTCGACCAATTTCTCAATTCTACATAAAGCAAAATCCGAAAAATTATTATTTATTTATGAAGCCCTTTATATAAAACAACAAGCACCTGACCATAATATTCAAAAGTTTCATCAACATGATATTCTAATCGACTGGCCAAGAATAACAAAATTCAACAACAATCTACTAGTATCCAGTCAAGAACAAACAGGCCCTCGACTAGAATCAACAAACATACAATCGGATTGGCAACAAACTGAAGTGGAAATAACAGAGGCGCATACGGTGACAGAAGTTTCCAAACAATATGAGCGTTTAACACCGCAATCCACACTGACGCTGTTACCATGTGGAAATTATAAATTTGTGCAACAAGGTGAAACGATCAACTACATTGGGAAAAATAGCACTCGTACATGTAACAGTGAATAATGCGCACAAATGGTTAATTCTTAAGCCATCAAAACAATAATAACCAGATCTCAGACATCACTTTGCAATACAGCAAGAATGATCTTTACATGCAAACAGGCACACACACAAACACAAACGCATACACACTTACCAATCAGCCAAAACAAGAAATAGAAGTAAAAGCGAGTCAGATTTGTTATCACTAGCATAATCAATTGAAAACCCAGAATGTATATAAATGAATGATTGTAGAGCGATGTTTAGTAATCACGAAATAAATGGCCTTTATCCACTTTGTTATTAATGTGTTTTTTCCTTCCTAATTAGAAATATACTGTAATATTCGAAGGCAATGGACATAATAAGATATATATATATATATATATATATATATATATATATATATATATATATATATATATATATATATATATATATATGAATGAGGATCCCACATTTACTACAAGTTTTTTTTCTTGTGAGTATGGTGTCAACCCTAAGAATGGGAATGGAAATGAAGTCCCGAAAATTCGGACAAAGTCCGACTCTGGTTCCAACGTCATTTTCAGACAAGCAGCTGATGGAAGGCTTCAAAAGGAAGGGACAAGTGAGAACCTATCAATCAAGGCAAAAAATCGGTGCACCTGGAAATGTAAAGGATTCAAGATTTTACCGACCTACAAGTGCTATCAATTGTCCCGCACAAGAAAAGTGCGGAAGATTAAAAAACAAGAAGGAGACCACGGCAAAATATAAATTACCATTTAAGACAAAAGCAACATTTACCGCAAAATTCAATATAAAAATGCTTGGCGCCGTCAGGAAAATCACCTATTTCGTAGCATTTATTCGAAACGGGACACAACCAATTTAACGAATTTCTCGTTTCTGCACAAAGAAAAGCACGAAAAGATACTATACACATGCGAAGCTCCTTATAGAATCCACAAAGCACTCTTTCTAAACATTAAAAAGTTTCACCAACATGATATTTTACACGGCTGGCCACGACTCATACAAACTAACAACAATTTTCTTGTATCCAGATGAGCCCGAAAACCTATTAGACCATAGTCAACAAACATTTGATGGGATTGTCAATAAACTGAAGTTAAAACAGCTGCACAACCGACATCATTGTCATCCTTAACATTGAAAGAAATTTTTCAACAATATGAGCGATTATTCTGTTAGTTAAAACGCAGATCAGGTAATAATAGTGATTAACACTGCAATCTGCATAAACTGCGCTGTTACCAAGGTGAAAATAACTCACGAATAAAGCGAAAAGAAAGAAAACAGAAGAGAGAAAAATATTTGTACACTCAATTGCCAACATAGCAAATACCTTATCGAAATTCAATCTACCAGATCTTAAACATTAATTTATAATACGATAACGATGACCCCTATACTCACACAGGCTGTTACCCATGCGCAAACACAAATCAACACGCGATAAACCACCAAGAAGAAATAGAAATTAAACTGAAACTTAGAATAGTTCTCAATTACTTAAGCAAAAGTAAGCCTAAAATAAATATACCTGAAGGACTGTAATGTTTCGTTGAGAATTCTCTAAATAAACCGGCCATTATCCACAAGAAACATATACTTTGTTATAAAATATTTTATTATATATATATATATATATATATATATATATATATATATATATATATATATATATGAGAAGCTAAAGCCACGCAGGAATGTGTATCTGAAAACAGACAAAGAAAAAAAGTTGTACATTCGGCTTGATAAATAACAATGTGCTGAAAGAGAACGATTTTTAGTGAGATTCACATGATTATTTTAACTCAAAACAAGATATTGCCTTTATAAGCTAAAAGTGCTTTAAGCCTAAATTGACTAATTACGAAAATGAAATGATACACAAAAACTTATTCATATATATTTCATCTAAAACGTAGAATAATCGATTAAACAATTACGCCAAATCTGCCTTGGTACTTTCTATTTGTTCTGAAATGCGACTGATTGCAAGGTGGGATGAGTGATTTATATAGCAATTCTTACCACCCACAAAATAAATGATTACTTCAATGTATTTTTGCTTATGCATTTACATGAGAGAAAATTTGGTTTCTCATGTGTAAAAATTAATCGATTAAAAGATTTAAACGCAAGTATATTAAAGTACACAGGACAATTTATGTGTATTATTTATTTAGATTGATTATTTACGCAAGGAAACTAGTTTGATAAGCAAGAGAAAAACCTAATAACTACAGAGACAATGTTTTTGCGTTTTACTGTCGTTTGCTAACTTATGTTTCAATCGAACATGCCGGTCTTCCCCTTGGTAATTTTGGCTACTTGTGACGATAACAAGCATTCTTTTCGAAGAAGACAGCCGAAATTGTCGTTCAAAAAGTAAGCAAGCAAACAAATTGTGGTGTTTAAACATTTTAAATCTAGTTTGCGCACTTGAAATAGATACCAATCTCATTTTATTTAAACCGTCGTACAGCAAGACTAAGCAACCACTATTCGCACGTATACCGCGTTTCGACCATCCTTTGTCATAGCACATATTAACTTGTTTGGACGTTGTATGGTCATCATCAGAGCAGAATGGAAAACTGACTAACGAAGATCAAGTCGTCATACAATTTGCCATCGTGCTCTAATGATGACCATACAACGTCCCAACAAGTTAAAATGTGCTATTGGTCGTACTTCAGCAAAGACCTATGCATACACAGATAGTAGATTGCATCGTCCAATTGTCCAACATTTATTGGCCACACATATAGATAGTTCAGGGGAAACAGTGCCGACTCATATTGATAAGTCGCCTTGAAGCAGGAAACACATGTATACTTCGAGCTAACTTTAGCCTTTCATTCTGGTCCTATTTCAACAATCTTGTTAATGGGTTTCTCTTAAAATTTCCTCTTCTTGGTTGAGCAGTGTGATCACCACATTTAACGTTTCCCAGAATTTCTATCTTGGGTGATTAATTTGCACTCTCATATATAAATATATATATATATATAGTATATATATATATACATTCTTTCAACAGTTTTATTAACCTCTCTCTCGGTCTATAACCGATTGCAAGCTGGATGGGATTAGGTAAACTGGGGGCATGTGAGGATTACTGCAGATTGAAATCAAAATTTTGTTGATCTTTCTATGCGTCCGGAACAGAAATTAAAATATAGACATCATGGATTGGCGTGTATGTCAATCCATTAGGTGTGCTTATAGTTATTCAATAAAATGTCACTTTAGTAAAATACACATGTTTATAGGTGGTTGTGTGCGCGGAGGGGGACAAGGCTAAGTTTTTTGTATACATTTGAGTATTAGAGACTAGGTATGAAGACCGGATATTAGGAAGACAATTAAAAAACATTTGGAATTAAAATAAATATAAATATATCTGTCTTGAATGAGGATACCACATTTGCCACAAGTTGTGTTTTATTACTGTGTATGTATTTTGTCAACCCTGAAGATGAGACTTGAAATTCGGTCTCGAAAATTAGGAAGAAGAACAATGTAAAATCTTGTTCCAACGTCATTTTCAGACAATCAGCTAATTGAAGGCTTAAAGAAGAAGGGACAAGTGAGAACCCATCAATTTAGGCAAAAAATTACATCACCTGAAAATGATGAAAATTCAAGATTTCACCGACCTATGAGTGCTATCAATTGTCTCGCACAAGAAAAATGCGGTCAAACCCACAACAAGAAGGACAGCACTGCGCAACGAAACTCATCCCTTAGAAAGTATATTTACAATTGAGCTTTAACCATTTTCGATAGCTTAATTCCCATGAGTCATATATTTTGGTTTTCTTATTGGCTTATATACAGACAGTCACGCGTTTTGACGAATTTCGATCATCCATGGTCATCAGAGCACAGCAGCGAACTGACCAGCGAAGATCAAGCAAACTTTACGAACAGCTAAACATTAATATTAAGAAGTAATGCGTATGCTTAAATTATATTTACTACCTTAAAATATTTAAGCCATTCTTAATAATTAAATGTAATACTCATAATTATGTTATTTACAGCAGATTGAGGGAAAATTAAGTCTTACTATAACAACAGTAAACGTAAATAAACTTATGCATTACAGTTATTTGTACTTTTTCACCACGACACTCGTGCTCTGTTCGGGTTGTTTTTCCAAACTCATCCGCGCTAATTAAGGCGAATTTTTCGTTTTCTATTTAATTATCTGCCTAAAGATACCAAATTAGCATCTCAGACATCCCAGTATAAATCGTTGGCATGAAACTACACTGTAGATTATATGATTCGTTCTCCACGAATCCAAATATATCGCTAAAATAATTGTTGAAGCGTTACTTAATGCATAGATCACTACAATATAATGACAAATATGAAGGAATTAGACTCACTTTGGTTTCAGATCGACGAAATTCCCGCCAATATTTAGATATTTAAGGTGAGGTGAACGACGAATTCCTTCAAAAAGTCGCGTCAAGTCAGTACCAAAATCTAAAGCAGCATCAAATTTAAAAAACCTTTATTAATGTGCTTTAAATTTTGAGCCTGTAGCATTAAAATGTAACTACCGATATGGTTAAATAACTATACATGAATACTTAGACAAAATTTAAAATAAACATAAAATACTTGAACCATCTGAATTTAAGGTATTAATGTAAACGCAGTTTGTGTATAAATAAATTTAGCGAGAAAACTTTACCAGATACACATGATAAAAATGTTATATGGAACAAGAAGAAAATCTTACTTGACGAGGCAAAACATAATGAAGTGATTATTATGTAAGAAATGGGAAAAAACTACAAACGACCTGCTTAAAATAGCGTTACAAATACGTTCTCCAGCAATCAAAATTAATTTAAACACGAATAAAATGTGTTTCGCGAACTTAATCGTCATAAGTTTGTAATACTTTTAAGGTGGTTTGTTTTTAGAACTCTCAGTAGCTACCTTCAAATCATACATAAAATCATTACGTACTTTTATATATGTTATGTTGGAGCATGAAGTAAGACTTTAAAATTGTCGCCTTCAGAGGAGAAATGGTACTTTGGAAGACTGAGAGTACGTGTCTTAGAAAACAAATTAAAATCTTGAATCACCTTTATTCAGTTACCTTTACAAAAAACAATAGCATGAATATTGATCTGGGACGTG
>JAQBSW010005471.1:0-57178 GCA_029291075.1 Eudiplozoon nipponicum | reverse complement strand
TCCCAATGAGGTCATCACTGACAGAGGCACTTGCTTCTCATCTGATCGTTTCAAAACCACCTTGGGTACATGGGATGCATCTTACGCCAGACGACTGCCTACCATCCCCAAGCTAATGGCATAGTAGAGAGAATGCATAGGGAACTCAAAGCAGCTTTAACATCCTCGTCCATTAATGGCAACTGGGTCGATGCACTACCTTTAGTTCTGCTGAACATGCGTTCCCGTACTCGTGAATCCATTAAAACGTCTGCGTCACAACTCTTGTATGGCATGGATCTACGCCTGCCTAGTCAGCTCCCACGTCTACTACCGGCACAAGATGACCCACAAAACAAAGCTACCCACCTTCGACTTCATTTCGGTAACATGTCCGAACAGCAGCCGAGACACACGCCTCGTCCAGTCTTCGTTCACCCACAGCTCCACAGCTGCAAGAGAGTACTCGTTCGCAACAATACTGCTGTTGCACCACTACAACCTAAGTATCGCGGTCCTTGCCCGATTTTACTAAAACAGCCAAAATACTTCATCATTATGCAAGGCGCTACACCGACATCAGTAAGCATAGACAGGTTAAAACCGTTTATCGAACCACCTGATCCTGAGAGCGTTCAACCTTCTACACACGTCTCAGGCTCCGTCTGCCCACAATCTCAACCTGCTTTGTATAACGCGTAATTAATTTTTTTTTAAACATTAACATTTAACTATAAAATTTTTTTTTAACTTTACGTTAATTTTTAGTAATTGTCTCACGTGGCATAACCACCTGTTCTTAGCTAACAATTGTGTAGCATTTTTGAACAGTTCTTTGGTATTATGCCATCTCTGAGGCAATGTTCGTGTACATATTTTATGCAATTACCTTTGATTTTAATGTATATATATTTTACATTATAATGTATTTCTCACACATGACATTACACTGCCTATTTTGGTATGACCAGCTACTTAGAGCTAACGCTTTCGTGTAGCAACACTAAGTAGTGATCAGCTTCATATCATGGTACAGGCCACTTTCAATGCATATCTCAACTTTATCTATTTCACAAAGACCACTCTACAAATGTCATGACCACAACGTCGAGCACTCTAACTCCTTTGGTCGTATACAAACACATTGACAACGATCCAACCTGCTTAGGTTTTATCTTAAACCTGGCAAATTCAGAGGCGATTTACCTCGAAATCTTCACGCTGCGGCTCCAAAAACTTACACTGCTCTATTTTGCCTCACGTGCTATGACCGTCCACTAGAGCTAACAATTTGTGTAGCAATTCCTAGTGGTTACCTAGCATCATATCATTGTTGAAGCAACCAACATGCATATTTAAACCCAGCACTTATGGTTCATCATATTTTTGCTTAACTTGGTTCGAACTCTGTCATGCATCTCTTATCTAGCCTCGCAGAGAGGAATATTTTTTTTCTTTTTTTCAGAGAGGAAAGAGTTGTAACGACACAAATCAATCGCCGACATATTGCGTAAATTAAATTCAAATTTATTTACGTTGCACCAATGAGAAAAAAGCAAATTGTCGTTTAACCACGTTAACCACGTTTAACCAATAGTATGCAAGTACACATATTGCATGCTATTTAAGCACGGTAATTTACCATGCAAGTCAGTTGTGGCATTTGCCTTCTACCTGCTTCACGCGTGTGCGTTCTGTCGGCTGTCAATACCTACTCATCCTGTTGCGGGATACCGGAGAGACGAGCCAATTGAGTGCAGGACCTGCAGGACACCATCCACAACGCGATCACAGCTCAACCACGGGAGCAACAAATCAACCAGAGTCCACCCAAGGCTCTAGGACATCTTCAACGCTGAAGACTTCAAGAGAACGCATTACCCGGCCCTCTTAAGGGCCCCCATATCAGTAACTAATCTCTATTCAGAGCACCTTAACCGAGTTTGTAACGTCGTACGGCATTTACTTGAAGCCGGGGCGTTTACAATAGTATATTAAACGTAAAATCCTATTACAATTACTTTATTCTAGGGCTTACGTGTAGCGCTCAAATCATACACACAGGGCATTACAATTCTCTTTCTATTTTTGGAAGTGGCTTCAAGGCGTTTGAACTATGAATCAGCCGCCTCCGTATAATTCGCTATCTGGATCTGGTCAAGGTGAGGTTTATGTTATTTTAGCTCATATGTACGTAGTTATGTTTTCAGAAATTTAAAAGCTTTATGTTTTCTTAATTGTTTTCGATTATTAAATACTTTGCTAGTCGCAATTCCATTCACCTCCACATATCCTACCCTTGATTTGTTATTTCAATGGTCGGGCCAGTTGGCCTTTGATGCCAAATAAATGTATTATTTCCAAAATTTTAACCTGAAAATATCATAAAATAATTCTATCACTTGAGATTATTATAATTAATTACGTTATCATAATGATCTTTTTATCTTTCTAGGAAGTATATCTGAAACCACAACTGTAGGGAATGGCGATACAATTAAAAAGTGGAATTATGTGCATAAGTCATTTTGTAGAGGAAGCTATTTCCTCTGACATAAAAGTCTTACTTTTGTCATAACACTGTTTACACGTTGTGTTACTATGCAAACGTAGTACTAAGCAATGACATTTCTATAAACAATGTTTAATTATTTTAGTAAACAAATAACGATGTTAACTATGTAAGAATTGTTTATTAGTGAGTTTTGAGTTGTCTGTTCTGTGTGCTGGACGCAAAATGATCTCTGTTAACTTGTAACAACTTTCTGGTTTTATCATTACTATTTTGATTTTAGTAATAAATTTGTGTTACAACGAGATCAGGTTATTTATTTGCTGTGATTAACATGGTGTTCTAAATTAGATGATCACACCGCATATATGGATTTTCCGGGCCTGGCATCTCAGAGGCTCTCTTCTGGTAGTAACCAAAGGGCCTCTATCGGTCACTTCGTGAAGAGAGCCTCTGAGATGCCAGGCCCGGACAATCCATATATGCGGTGTGATCATATAATTTGGAACACCTCCATGTTAATCACAGCAAATAATACACGCAATTATATAACCTGATCTCGTTGTAACACAAATTTATTGATAAAATCAAAATAGTAATGATAAGACCAAAAAATGTTAAAAGTTAACAGAGATCATTTTGCGTCCAGCACACAGAACAGACAACTCAAAACTCACTAATAAACAATTCTTACATTGTTAACATCGTTATTTGTTTACTAAAATAATTGAACCTTGTTTATATAAATGTCATTGCTTCGTAATACGTTTGCATAGTAACACAATGTGTAAACAGTGTTATGACAAAAGTAAGACTTTTATGTCAGAGGAAATAGCTTCCTCTACACTGCTCATGTATGCTACAAAATTATTAGCCAAATTTAATTTGTCTTCAAAGCATAACGAATGATTTCTGTGTAGCCACCTAGGCTTTTCGTATGAGCATTGTGGTATAAAAGCTCAAGAAACATACGGGATATGATAGTATAAAAAGTCTTTATAAAATATTGAATCTAGATATGCATAAAGGTTTGAAATAATTAAGTTCATATTTTGTCACGACCGATTGTTTAATGCTTCAGAAACATCTAAAATTCAAAAAAATATTAAATTATTATGCCTCGATGAACGGTTTCATACTATCTATGTTGTGTGGTGCTGGTAGTATACTCTGTAGGAAAATTTTATATCTTAGCTGACAAAGTAAACCATGATTAGACCATGAAACTTAGGTTGAAGCGACACATAAACGGTGTTTTTACGAACTATTACATTCTTGTATGTTTACAGCAATTGTTGTATATTAACATATCGTACGGTCTTGGCTATTTGCCTGATATTTTCTGAAAAAACAGATTAGTCTTATTGAATGTAATTTGTGATGATTTGTTGGAGAAACCAGTTTGACAGACGTAAGACCATGCAGTAAAAGTGTTCTAGCGAATATATGACATATTTGCATTCACGTAAACGTATTTGAGAAGGACAGCAAGTAATGCATTGTTGTAGCTTCCATAAACTTCGAGAATATAAGCGAACTATTAACTGTCTTATGAATTCTCGCTGTCATATCATATATATATATATATATATATATATATATATATATATATATATATATATATATATATATGAATGATAGGCGGGGTTGCCGCCTAAATTATTCCTCATAACACGGATGCTGTACTAAAAAGTTCTTTTGTCATCATTGATCATGTAACGACACAAATTATTGGCCGACATATTGCGTAAATTAATTTCAATTCGATTTACGATGCACCAATGAGAAAAAAGCGAAACTTGCTGTTAACCAATAGTGTGCAAGTAGCCATATATTTCTATGAAATGGCTATTTAAGCACGGAAAATTTACCATGCAGTTCAGTTGCCGCGTTTGCCTTCTGCTGTGCGTTACATGTGAGTGCTGTCTTCTGTCATCACCCACACTGATTATTGGACTGATTTCACCAACATTGGCAACATCAGTAACGCCAATCTTGTTGCTGTACAACTAGAGAGAAGCCAATTAAAGCAGAACTTCAACGAGGTTTCCCCATCGAGATTACAACGCAACAACAGGAGGAACCACAGCCCAAGTCAACCCAAGAGTCTAGGAGTACTTCTGGACGCCTGCACACTTACGGAACTTTTCGGCATTTGCCGGAGAACGCACGACCGGCCCTGTTAAGGACCCCCTAACAGTACATAACTCTTTATTTTATGGCACTGTAACCGAGATTGTAACGTCGTACGGTATTTACTTGAAGCTGGGGCGTTTACAAAATTGGCGACCGCGCCAGGATATTGTGTACGGTACTGTTTTTGTGGTACAAATAAAATTGACTTTATTTTTCATTTATTTGCGTATACGTCTTCTTTACTCTGGTCGTGGTCTTCTGGGAATTTTGTTGGGTATAAATGTTCTCTCTAAAGTCGTGGTCTTCTGGGAATTTTGTTGGGTATACATGTTCTCTCCAAAGTCGTGGTCTTCTGGGAATTTTGTTTGGTATATGTGTTCTCCCTAAAATCGTTGACTTCTGGGGAATTTTTTTTGGGTATTTGCTCTATTCAATTTTACTACGTACAAAACTGCACCGTACGTACTCGACAGACTCAACTGCGGAAGATTTCAATTTTGAAAGCTTTTACTGTGATGTGTTTTTAGAAGGAACTAATTCATCTGTGTTCTACGCTCATTCAACTGCGAAACATTCTCTTTCAACTGTGGAAGCTGTAAGTGGGTAAGCATTTCGTTGAAGTATATTTATACATTTTCATCTTCCTCATAAATTTATGCTTTTAAGATGCCGTAAGTTTGTTAGAATGTCAGGTCCAATTTTAGATATCGATGTTCCTGTTTGGGATGGAGATAGTGAACTATTCTTTATGCGCGTAGACTCCGCTCTCTCCCCGTTTCCTTATTATGACAGTCATCAAGAACTGTCAGAGGTTTTTGCTAAACTACCTTCTGAATTGCAGCGACGGATTTATCCTAAGCTTGAGGCCATTAGGAAGCTACCTAATCCCATGTTTGGTATACAAAACGAAGTAGAATCCTTGCTTGGGCCCACAGAAACTGAGCAGATAATAAACAAATATGCGCTGTTAGACATGCCAAACCTTGGCCCCATCGAAATACTGAGGGAATTACGGAAACGTTGGTATAAAACCAACATTTCTGACCATGAGGCTAAGGTTGTTTTTATCAACAATCTTCCACAAACATTAAAACTCTTTGCCAGACAGCTCCTCAACACTCTCTCTATAGATGACTTATCTGAGAGATGTGAGTTAGAATATAGGGTTTTGGAACCCAAAGTGAATCCATCATCCTTTTCTTCACCCCCGCAAGATGATAGACTCTCCTCTTTAGAGAGGACAGTGGCGAACATGGCTAAAGTTCTAGAAGGATTGGCCATTACCAAATCCGAGCTAAATCAAGTGAATGCTCGACCCAAATTCGTTCCTAAGCTCAATTATAACGGTAGGCGGCGATCGAGATCTCCGCAATCCTTTAATAAATATGCCCCAAAGAACTGGTGTTATAACCACCAGAAGTTTTTTTATTCATGCCAAGTCTGTCTTTGTCGTTCCGAAGAATTTCCGAATGAGTGCCAATTTCCACAGCTGACGGAAAGGACAACAGACCGCAGGCACAAGGGTGCATCAGTATCGGGAAACGTCTGGCGCAGGAAGTAGAAGACCGTACTTTCTGCACATCAACGGCATCAACGGCGCTACAGGGAAGAAGCCAACTACAATCCGACATCCCTGTCGACTCTTTTCGTCCACGCCGAATTTTTCACATAGAGAACCAAACGGACAACGCCGGTCGCAATCACCAGCCTACTTGTTTGCATGACCCGGCCAAACAGCCCAACGAGCTTCTGCACCTTCTTGATTTCAAAACTGGCGAAGAGTTCATCATAGACACAGGTGCGGCAGTCTCAGTTCTCAAGGGTGATTCAATGGCCGAGATGTCGCTAGGCGTTCTTCTCGCAACAGCTACAGGCGAGCTCATACCAACTTATGGCTGCCAATACCGCACACTCAACATAGGTCTACGACGTGAATTTTCCCACAACTTCATCATTGCCAAGGTCTCACATAATATAATAGGCCTTGATTTCCTTCTAAAATTTCGGCTCATTGTTGATCTTGCCAATCAAAAGATCATCGACCCCTCCACCGGACTTGAACAAAGCTTTTGGACACTTGCCTCCGAGCGTTTGGAGTTACAGGTCATTCAGCCAACCCCAGTGCACCATTCAGCAGAGATATCAGCAGCTCTTCGAAAATACAAATCGCTTTTCGATCTTAACAAAGTCAGATCTACGAGTCTCCAACACGATGCATCATATCGTCACAGAAGGACAACCTATTGCACCCAAGAAGCGACCACTGGCTCCTGCTAAGCTGAAAGCTGCCCAAGAAGAATTCTCAAGGCTTTTGGAAGAGGGAATCATCAGACCATCGAAAAGTTCATGGGCGTCACCACTGCACTTAGTCTCTAAATCAAACGGATCGTACAGAGCCTGTGGAGACTACCGTAAGCTAAATTCAGTGACAAAATCTGATGCATATCCTATTCCAAATATTAACACTTTACTTGAAAAACTCAACGGCAGCAATTTCTTCTCAGTGATTGACCTCAGACAAGCTTACCATCACATCCCGGTAGCACCAGAGGATATCGAGAAAACTGCAGTCATCACTCCATTTGGCCTTTTTGAATATCTTTACATGCCTTTTGGACTTAAGTGTGCTACTCAGACATTTCAAAGATTCATGGACAACATACTTCGCGACGACTCTGCTTATTGTATGTCATATCTCGATGACATTATGGTATTCAGTCCAGATCTAGAATCTCATGCGAAGCATCTACGAAATATCCTCTCACGCTTATCCAACCACGGACTCAAGATCAATTGTGACAAGACGCAGATTGCAACTACATCCGTGGACTTCTTAGGGCATCGTATCACGGCCCAAGGTATTCAACCGTTGCCGTCAAAGACGAATTCAATCAAGAATATCAAGTCACCAAGGACTGTGAGCGAGTTGCAGAAAATCCTGGGAGTACTAAACTATTATCGCAAGTTCCTTCCGGGCCTTTCAAAACAACTTTATCCTTTGTGCAGGCACCTGCGGAACCGGAAAGGACTTAGCAAGAATTCCATCATTGCTTGGTCATCCGAAGACGAGGAATTACTTCGACTTGCCATCAACTCGTTAGCAAATGCCACAATGCTAACACATCCAGATTTTGAAAAGCCATTTCTACTCACGACAGATGCTTCTGAATTCGCTATTGGAGCCACTTTGGAACAAGAGATCGACGGAGTTCGGAAGCCTATCAGTTTCTACTCGCGTACTCTCCAACCAGTAGAAACGAGGTACGACACTTTCGGCCGAGAACTTCTCGCCATCCACGACGCAGTGCGCCATTTTATCAGCATCATTGGCAGTAGCAGATTTGTTGTTTTCACAGATCATGCACCACTAGTTAGCGCACTTCGAAACGCAACTTCATCTATCGCCAAGTACTCTGCCAGAGTGGAAAGACAGCTTTCTCGTCTAAGCGAATGGCAATTTGACGTCTTTCACGTCAAGGGCAAACAGAACTTCATTGCAGATGCCCTGTCCAGGCCAGACGTCTCTCTACAACCACCTTCGCCGTCATCATTCACTGTCAACTCCGTGGCACTCAGTGAACCTGCACTAACGCCAACTCTCCTGCAAACTGAACAACACGGTGACATTCACATTCAAAAATCAATAGCTCGTCACCCAACCAAGGTCATATGCCGTCTGTGGGAAGGCTTACCAATTGTTTACTTCACGGGTACGCAGCCCAACAAGCCAGTTCTGCCGACCAGCCTTCAGAGAAACGTTTTCGATTCAATTCACTCAATTTCTCACCCAGGAAGCCAAACGACTGTCCGACTTCTTACAGATCGTTTCTGGAGTCACAGACTTAGGAAGGAATGTTAAACGATGGGTCTCCGAGTGTGCTATTTGTCAGAAAAATAAGATCACACGACACACTCGTTCTAAGTTGCAACAATTTCGAACTACTTCTCGCCTAGCTATCGTCAACATCGACATAGTTCATCTGACAAAGGTTCAAGGTTTCAGCTACCTTCTAACTATGATCGATAGATTTGCACGGTGGCCTGCGGCATTACCTCTTGTCACCATTTCTGCAGACGAAGTAAATAACGGTTTTATCTCTGAATGGATATCCAATTATGGTGTTCCCAATGAGGTCATCACGGACAGAGGCACTTGCTTTTCATCTGATCGTTTCAAAACCATCTTGCGGTACATGGGATGCATCTTACGCCAGACGACTGCCTACCATCCCCAAGCTAATGGCATGGTAGAGAGAATGCATAGGGAACTCAAAGCAGCTTTAGCATCCTCGTCCATTAATGGCAACTGGGTCGATGCACTACCTTTAGTTCTGCTTGCCATGCGTTTCCGTACTCGTGAATCCATTAAAACATCTGCGTCACAACTCTTGTATGGCATGAATCTACGCCTGCCTAGTCAGCTCCCACGTCTTCTTCCGGCACAAGATGACCCACAAGACGAAGCTACCCGCCTTCGACTTCATTTTGGTAACATGTCCGAACAGCAGCCGAAACACACGCCTCGTCCAGTCTTCGTTCACCCACAGCTCCACAGCTGAAAGAGAATACTCGTTCGCAACAATAATGCTGTTGCACCACTACGACCAAAGTATCGCGGTCCTTACCCGATTTTGCTCGGACAACCAAAATACTTCATTATTATGCAAGGCGCTACACCGACATCAGTAAGCATAGACAGATTGAAGCCGTTTATCGAACCACCTGATCCTGAGAGCGTTCAACCTTCTACACACGTCTCAGGCTCCGTCTGCCCACAATCTCAATATCCTGCTTTGTATAACGCGTAATTGATTTTTTTTAAACATTAACATTAACTATCAAAATATTTTTAACCTTACGTTATTTTTCGTATTTGTCTCACGTGGCATAACCAGCTGTTCTTAGCTAACAATTGTGTAGTATTTTTGAACAGTTCTTTGGTATTATGCCATCTCTGAGGCAATGTTCGTGTACATATTTTTATGCAGTTACCTTTGATTTTAATGTATATATTTTTCACACTCTCTTTGTTCACATATTTCTATCTTGTTTTGCTTTCCAATTTATATATAAAGATATATTTTTACATTATAATGTATTTCTCACACATGACATCACACTGCCTATTTTGGTATGACCAGCTACTTCGAGCTAACGCTTTCGTGTAGCAACACTAAGTAGTGATCAGCTTCATATCATGGTACAGGCCACTTTCAATGCATATCTCAACTTCATCAATTGCACAAAGACCACTCTACAAATGTCATGACCACAACGTCGAGCACTCTAGCTCCTTTGGTCGTATACAAACACATTGACAACGATCCAACCTGCTTAGGTTTTAACTTAAACCTGGCAAATTCAGAGGCGATTTACCTCGAAATCTTCACGCTGCGGCTCCCAAAACTTACACTGCTCTATTTTGCCTCACGTGGTATGACCGACCACTAGAGCTAACAATTTGTGTAGCATTTCTAGTGGTTACCTGGCATCATATCATTGTTGAAGCAACTAACAAGCATATTTAAGCCCCGCATTTATGGTTCACTATATTTTTGCTTAATTTTTTTTTCGAACTCTGTCATACATTTCTTATCTAGCCTCGCAGAGAGGAATTCTTTTTCTTTTTTTTCAGAGAGGAAAGTGTTGTAACGACACAAATTAATGGCCGACATATTGCATAAATTAAATTCAATTTTATTTACGTTGCACCAATGAGAAAAAAGCGACACTTGCCGTTTAACCAATAGTGTGCAAGTAGACATATATTACTATGGCACGCTATTTAAGCACGGCAATTTACCATGCAAGTCAGTTGTCGCATTTGCATTCTGCTTTTGTTACGCGTGTGCGTTCTGTCGGCTGTCAATACCTACACTGGTGATTTGATAGTTTCACCAACGATTGGCTACATCCGTGACTCATCTTGTTGCGGTACAACCAGCGATACGAGCCAATTAATTGCAGAACCTGAACGACGTTATCCAGATCGTGATTACAACTCTACAATAGGAGCAACAACAACCAGAGTCCACCCAAGGCTCCAGGACATCTTCACACTCTGAATAATTCAGGAGAACGCACCGCCAGGCTCTCTTAAGGGCCCCCTTTTAGTAACAAATCTCTATTCAGAGCACCTTAACCGAGTTTGTAACGTCGTACGGCATTTACTTGAAGCCGGGGCGTTTACAACAGTAACTGCTCCCCCGGATCCTTGTTTTATCTTATTGATATCATTACGCGGAACTCTAGCGTGGGCATTACAAAGTACTAAAAATTGGAAGTCCCACACTAGTTTTGCGCATCTTCAAAAGAGTGTTATATGTACCCGTATTTAAAATACACTTAGCTTTATATTTTATTCACAATTTACGGCAAATTTTCAATTAAGAATTTACACCGTTTATTAACAATACTGTGAAGTAAGGTACTCTTATTGCACATTTCCTAGTTAAATATTTGTGAAAATACCAAGTCCTCTCACCATTTCCATAATAATTTTTTATTCGAAGGACAATGATAAACGTAAGTTTTTTAGAGTAAATAAATAGGTACAACAACGAAAGATAAAAGACAGGTAATATCTTTTATATGACTTTATTGCTTAAATATTCTGACTTAATATTGTAAGAGGAAATATCTCCCTCTACAATAATACATATATTTTGTATTTAATAATAATAATAATAATAAATTTATTCGACAACAGAGACCATCTGGCCCAGCAATTGATATGATTGTAGAAGCTCCATACCTATTAGTTACTGAGAACCCCACAGATGCCAAGTCGTACTCTGTCAGTAATTGTCCATTAGAATCTGATAAGCTAGAGCTCTCGTTCACATTTATTAAATTCATGCTTGCTATATCTTGAGCTAATTTGCTTGTGTCCTCGAATTTACGATTAGCTTCTGTGCTGTTCGTACTTAATTATTAATTTGATAACTTAGTGTTAGGCAAACGGAATGTGAACTTCTTACCTAGCAAAACACCCGATCAAATAACCTGGAAAGAAATAAGACTTGAAAAACATAATTGTTAAATTACCCGTTCTAGGACGTCCCCAATATGTACGATTCAAAAGACAAAATGATAGCAGGTGTATATTTTGAAAATCGAGAAATTATAAACATAAATTGGAGAAAAGAAACAAATGCATCTCGCTGAGGCAATTCAGGCCAATGAAGTACAGATTACCAAAAGCTGAAATTACGCACAATTCAAAAGTATATATACTGTCAAGTATTTAAACGGATAATTTCTTTTTAAATAAAATTCGTTTCAATCAGCCAAGGTGGTTTAAATTCATCATTAAATGTTAATTTAATTTTGTCGGAGGAAATATCTTCCTATACCATGACAAGGTAATATCCAAAAGTATGGATATGTAAAGTTGCATAAAATAGTGACTAGCGAAGTATTTAACAATAAGGCTGAAGGGAGTTTTGAAAGAGAAGCACTTTCATCCACTTCGCGATTATTAGTTCTGATGAGAAAGAGATTATGTTTGACTAGGTACGGATCTACTTGTTTAAATCTCGTGAAGAATTAGGATATAAAAGCAGGATTTGATGACCGATGAACGAATTTAAGACTTATAAGGCGAGAAAGGACCTACTTCACACATCGACCGTCGAAATTCTGTCGTAATTTGCGAGTTTTTCTAATGTAATATTGGTTAGGGTAAAGTCAACTAGATTGAAGCTTGTGGAGAGTCAAAATATCAGTGTTGCGTCCAGGATTCACCTACTTCAATTGAATGATATTTAGAATAGAATAGAATATCTTTATTTGGATTCAAACCACACATATTCCATCAAATAATAAAATTGGAAAATGTACAATATATATAAAAAATTATCACATTACAATAATTGTGCAATTAATCTCATGTAGATAAGTATATCTCACTATTTGTACTATACAATATATCAATATCAGAAAGTTCGACTGAAAAGAATAATATATAAATCATCAAATTAGGAACAATTAAGGTATAATTCGAGTGTAACATTATGCAAAAATTGAGAACTATGACTAGCAATTGATTGTATGTAATGTTAACTAATTTGAAGATATAGTGCATAATATTTCAATTATAATAATACAAAACTTGGAAATAAAAATCTCAATAAAATCTGTTTCCGATAACAATTATCCTTGTCTTTTATTCAACCATGAGAAAGTATTATCATAATCAAATTGACTGTTGGAAAGCGATTGAAGAACTAGTGTCAGTTGTATACCGTCAGATTATCCTTAGGAATTTCTGAGTTTGATATTTTGCTGAAACAAAATGAGGAAAATTAGTAGAGCAAATTATATAGGATTTTTTTATATTTTGTTTTAAACTATTTTTGTATTTACACGAAATAAAATTTTTTTTCTGATAATGATAAAAATTAGAAAAGCTTATTTAATTTTATATTATCTAATGCACAGAGAGCATTTTACACACAAGCTCAATATTGAAGTAGAAGTTGAAAACGTGTTATATTTTATATTTGAACGAGTGCTGGGTTAATGTACATGTTTGCGAGCTTGAAGTAAACACCAATCCCATTGTATTTCACCAGTCGTCGAACAACCTAACAAAACTACCGTCAGTCTCACGCACTGACGCGTTTCGACCTTTCAGGATCATCATCAGAGTACGACGGCAAACTGTCAATCGAGGATCAAACTAGATTGAATATATATGGAAATCAAAGTTAGATATGCGGCTCTCACCTCTAGCAGTCCCGCATACATTGAACTTGATTGGAAATGTCAGCTGCACAATTTCTATACAGTCACGACCATTAACTGTTTGTAGCTTTCACCACATACATATATAGGCAATACAATTTAACAATAATTAGTTGCGTGGGTGGTAGTGACAATTCTTTAAGTCAAGTTTGCGAGCTTAAAGTAAACACCAATCCCACAGCATAACAAACCTATCACCAGCCGCAACGCACGGACGCGTTTCGACTTTCCATGATCATCAGTACGATAAGACAGCAACCGACTATAGAGGATAAAACAGCACAGTATATAAGAGTATATATATATATATATATATATATATATATATATATATATATATATATATATATATATATATATATATATATATAGTCAGTTTGCCGTCGTACTCTGATGATGATCATGGAAGGTCGAAACGCGTCAGTGCGTTGCGACTGGTGGTAGTTTTGTTATGATGTTCGAAGACTGGTTAAATACAATGGGATCGGTGTTTACTTCAAGCTTGCAAGCTTGATTTAAAGTATTGTTACCACCACCCGCGCAATTATCAATTTACTCAGATTTAAGATTGGCCTCCATGTTTATCACACCTAAATATTTAATCAAGAAATATGTGAAGGACTTTTTACTTCTTACTCAACACTGCACTAGAATATTTAACCCGGAAAGAGACTAGACGCGAAAACCATAATAATTAAATTACCTGCACCTGAACGTTCCTAATATGCACAAATAAAAGCAGAAACTAATTTATAGGTTTATATTGCTCAGATCAAAATTTGTAAAACCGAACAGAGAAATGAAATAGCAAATGAAAATTGCTAGAGAAAATCACACCAGACAGGCACAGAATACAGTCTGCTGGACCATCTGACGGTATACATCGGATGCTGTTTACTCCTCGCCTTCCAACAGTTGTAACCTCGCTCTACGGAACTCAGTGAACCCAGAAAGCGCCACTGACATTTTGACTCTCCACAAGCTTCAATCTAGTCGACTTTATCCTAGTCAATACTACCCTACGGAAACTCGAAATCTACTACAAAGAACTCCGTCAGTCAAATTCTGCAACTAGCCCTTCTTCGCATTCTAACTCAGTCTCAATTTCGTTCGTCCGACACCAGCAAATCCTTTACTGATACTCGGACTCTTCACAATCCTTACTCTAGTCGATCCTACCTAGTCAAATGGAATCTATTTCTCATCAGAACAAACTATCACGAAGTTGATGACAATGCTTTACTTTCACAACTCTTTTCATCTATATGGATAAATACTTCGCTAGTCACAATTTCATTCAACTCTACACATCCTACTTTTGATTTGTACCTCATCATTTCATTTGCTGAGCCTGTTGGCCTTTGTTGCCAAATAATTATATTATTATTATTATTAATACATAACACTTGAATTACGCAAAATTCAAAAGTATATATACTACCAAGGGTTTAAGCAAAGTATGTTCTAGAATTTAAACGAATCTTTTATTTTTTAATGTTATCTGTTCCAATCAGCCACGGTGGTTTATATTTATTTATAATTGTTATCATTTTGTCAGAGAAAATGTCTTCCTCTACAACTATAAGCTTAGTCGACACGATGGTTTTAGATGGGCGTTGTATCAATAAATTCTTTGCCTTGATGAAGTTTGTCTGGGTAGACGTAAATTTGCCTGTTTGCTAACACATGGTAACTGCATTCCTGTTGTAGATGTTCTTAACTTACTGACTAACAAGATACCAATATTTGGAGATTTGTATTTGCATAAACACTAGGATAATCACTAAAATTAGAGCACTAAAATTCCTTATTCTTTTCTTTACTTTCCTAGGGCCTTCGTTCAAGCGCTCTGCATCCTCACATTTAAAGTTACTGTTGATTACAAATGAAATAAGATATATTATCAAATATTTTATTAAATCAGAGTGTGATACCTCGTCATTGCACTAGTTGTCGTTGTATACCTTTACGAAAGAGAAGACATTAAAACAGAGAATCGAATGAGTTTACTTGTTGGCCAATTTGAGATCCCTCCTTATATTACAAATAAAAATAATTTTACGCGAGCAATTACAAATTTTATTATCCTTGTTGAGGCTTTGGCCGCATTAACTAACGAGAGTCCCGTAAATTCCAAATCTGTTTCTGTCTTAGTGTATCTGTAGGAGTCTGTTGGATTAATTCATCTTTCCATAAATATCATCATCTTCCTCATCATGTCCAGTCATACAAAAGTAAAAAGTGACTTATTTTTCACTGCCATATAACCATAAGGAGTGCAAAAAAGTATATAAATGAATTTAGACAAATTTTTAGTGAGATTTACGAGAGAGAGAGAGAGAGAGAGAGAGAGAGAGAGAGCTAACTTAGCCCTACCAAGAAAAGAAAGTTACGAAGATGATTCTACTAGACATCTGCAACAAGATCGCTACTGAGCTCGATTCGATGCCATATCGCTAAAGGTTTCTAACCAAGAACTATAATGCGCACGAGGACCCCATCCTGGCAGACGAGTGGGTTCTATACTACCAAATTTGGATGTAAGTGACTAGAATATAAGCTTGCAAAAACTCAAGATACCAATTCTCTCTGCGTAAATTGCTTACATCATGTGCACGAATATAGCTATCCTTGTTTCAGCAAGCACCACAGTGAGACAAACAATATAGGCTTTGTTAGAGAGTGAAGGCAAGGGAGAAGGGTCAACAGACAGCGAAGGCAAAATCATATAGTATTGTGTTGAATTTCTGTTGGAGTAGCTGAAGTAGAATGACTGGCTTTAGTAGTGCAATTAGGGGAAATCATTAGACAACTGTAAGCAGTAAATATGAAGATGAGCGTTGATCTTTGGAATCTCTTGGGAGGCGCCTAAGATGGAGTCGAAGCAAAGGGCATCTTAACGTCCCAAAAATTGTGATGGGGCTAGAGATTGACTTATCGTCAAAGGGGAATATTATGGATGTAGAAGAATTAAGTTGCGCCTTCTGTCAGTTTTTCGAATAAGAATTTATTGAAGAAATGCAGGATAATCGCCTTCTTAACTCATGCTGGGGTAGGAGTTTTTCCCGTAGGCCTTGCGTTGAGTACACAAGTGGCTTTAGAAATTAGATAGACTGAGTTAAAGATGTTGGTGGTATGGGTAAGTTTAATTGAAATGTTGCAATAGCACGTGATGCGGGGATGACTTAGATGAGCGAAATTTGTTAACAATAGGCAAGTTGAGACCTTATGAAAAAAGGAGAAAACTCGTAATTGTCGACTGAACCAAAGAGATTTGCAAGGAGTAGGCGCTCACAATAGTTATGATCATGAAGGAAATACAATTCAGAAATCGAGTAGCGATGAACTCAATGATATAGCAGGAGGCTATGGTGAGAAGGCAATGAGATTAAATTGCCTAGAATAAAGTTAGTAGGACATAGAATTTGAAAAGAGTGAGTTTCAGAGTAGGGTTTTGCGTCTTGATACAGATCACACAGGACCATTCGAAGAGCTTTGCCATGACAATTTAAATTGAGGGGGAAGTCTAATAATTAAGACAAATAGATGTCTAGTTTTCTGACCGAGTCAATAATCTCAATTATTAGTGAACAGTTTGCGGTCGGGAAAGAATGGCTGATTTTGGAGCTATGTTTCACCAAGCGAGTTTTATCAAAATTTAATTTAATCCCGATTACTCAAAGTTGGAAATGGTAGCTGAGTGATTGGATATAAGAAAGAGCTGGGAGAAACTGGATAGCTGAATACTATTGCTATATCATCAGCATATTTAAGGAGCTTTAACTGGTTGTCCGCAACATAAATTTGTGCAAGTGCTATGTTAAACAGAATAGGGCCAAATACTGAGTGCTTTTGGATGTCAGTTAAGACAAGGGTTGAACTCAAATGACAATTGCCGAATCTTACAGCCGTGGATCGTTGTCGGGTGTAGAAATTGATAAATTTAATGAGACTACCGATTATGATATTAAACATTAAGGCGGATTCAATTATCTGTTCATCACTAGTTTAATATTATCATCAATACGACGGAGCGCGAGAGCGCGGGCAGGTGACGAGGTGCGTAATCTAGAGTTACGTGGCAAGTTTTAGCGCGATTTAAATATGGTGATGATCTTGTTTTTCGTGCGGTTTTACTAGATGAAATTGACAAATACTTTGCTAGAAAATAAGGCATCATGGACATAGAAAAACGCTCGAAGATACGTTTTCTGGAATAATTACTTATCTCCAAACAATGGCATAACAGAGTCACCTAAAACCTTTCCAATCAGTGAAATGCCTGGACGTTTGTACATTCTCTGGTTTGTGGTAGAAGATAATAGAAGGATAAGACAGGATACCTGGTTGTGATCAAGATTAGGAAAAATATTTTGATTTC
Source organism: Eudiplozoon nipponicum (assembly GCA_029291075.1). Classification (NCBI taxonomy): domain Eukaryota; kingdom Metazoa; phylum Platyhelminthes; class Monogenea; order Mazocraeidea; family Diplozoidae; genus Eudiplozoon; species Eudiplozoon nipponicum. The sequence continues at coordinate 39,422 of JAQBSW010005471.1, read as the reverse complement.
GAATGTTGGTCACTTGTTTATCAGAAAGGGCGCAGCTGAGTTGGTTGTTTCTTCTGGTTGGAAATTGCACAAATTTATTCTTCAAGTAGTCAGCGAAGACTCAAAGCAGCGGATGGTTTTCGGATGTTGAGTTGTGAAAGTTTTCACGAGAGAGGTTAATGTCTTTGGTTTCTTAACAACCACGACAGTCATAATGTGGCGACACTGCAACATAAACCGCAAGTAACTCCTTCCAAAACGAGTCATTCCGCTTTTTGCGAAAAGTTCGCAGCGCCGGAATGTCTTTGATTGCTTGGACTTTATCCTTCAAGGGTTCATTACTCTACTTGTAAATTTAATATGCAATAAGCCTTACAGTTGAGCATCCCAACTTGCTTTCTTTTGATTTGACCACTAAACCAACTTGTTAAGCTTAGATAAAACAGTGTCAAATTGCTTTCGTTGGTTTTTTCGAGATCGACTACATATGTGGGTGCAATGTTACACCCGGGAAAATGGACAGTTCTGAAGATCTTCCTCCGCTAGACGCTGTAATGTGTCACACGCATACTTCAGTCCAACTGACATTAGTAAGGACCCGTGTGATCCAAACCCAGGAAATTACACTGCGATAGGTAGAGTAGATTCCGCCTCTATAGGTACTTGATAGTATTTTTTTTGCAAAACTCATTCCCCTTATATCTATTAGCAAATTACACTTATTCAGTAGTGGATACGATAATTACCAAAAAATCCTCAATTTTTACAATTCAGGTTTTTTAAATACCACTACTGGAGATACAAAGGAGAAATTAGAATGTCTAGAAATTCCTTCCTACTTTAATTGCTGAAATTCTTTGCTATCGATTTTTTGCTTATGTTTTACTAAAGTCTGAACCTCACACGAACAAGTTAGTTATGCGACCAACTCTAATTGTTTTCCTATTCCAATCCTTAGCCCATAGCGTGTAGCACTGAACGGTTGATGTACTGCCAGATGTTTCTCGATTAGTTCCCTGAAGTTTTCGGTGCCTTGTCCGATGGTCCGAGTCTTTGGATGTAATAAAAAGTTAAAAAAGTAAATTAAACCGTCCAATTTATCTTGCTCTATACGTCAGCGACTAAAGATTTTCACGTGATCGACGATTTCTGCCTCAATGTCATTGACAATTCGTTGTCGCACTTTACTTTAATTGGACTCCCGTTCGTGGTTAAAAAGTTATGATCAAATGTGGGACAATCTATGTCCACCAAATTGGAGCAAAATGTACTCACCTCGACATTTGTGCCTATTAAACACTTAAGTCAACTTAGTCAATCCAGAATAAAATATTTTTTAGTGTTTTAACCAACAACTTCTTCGAGATCTCCCTCTAAACAGAATCTCACCGTCTTGTCGACTATACTTGTGTACCCATCATTCATCGAAGCTCTCAAGCCTGACTTCTTTGATTTCATCATCATCATCATGTACAACCAAACAAAAGTCAAGTGACTAATGTTTCACTGCAGTATAACAAGGAGTGGAAAAAGTATATAAGGAATCTAGACAAATTATTAGTGAGATTTACGATAGGGAGTGAGAGAGAGAGAGAGAGAGAGAGAGAGAGGAGGGAGGGAGGGAGGGAGGGAGGGAGGTAGAGAGAAGGAATACCTTGCTACTCTGAGTAAATTTATCAGGATAACTCACAGAAATGAAGCAAACTAAACCTCTCAACAACACCATTATGACCAAGTTAGCATTCGGGAAAGGCGACATCAGCAATACAGCTTCCTTGCGGATTTCACTGTATCACGTCATAAACGAACAAAACCTCGCAGCTAACTTTGCCCTACTAAGAAAAGACAGTTACGAAGATGATTCTAGTAGACATCTGCAACAAGATCACCACTAAGCTCGATTCGATGCCATATCGCTAAGGGTTTCTAACCAAGAACTGTGATGCGCACGAAGACCCCATCCCGGAAGACGAGTGGGTCCTATACCACCCAATTTGGATGTAAGTGACCTTAATTGTTTCTGCCATGTGAAAATCTGCCCTCCTTGTTTCTTACGCCAATTTGGTGCTGGATGGGAGGACAGAGGTCTATTGGGCAATCGAAATGAAGGCATACGCAAAACGTGACCGAGCCAACGAAGTTGATGGAGCCTTATTTATTTTTCTAACGACGAGCTGTTATTGTCAGATACAAAAATACGTCTACGGATGTCAACGTTAGTTATTCGTTGTTGGTAACCGACATGTGCTATACTTGTAACAAATTAGTTCAGTTGACCAGAAGGATAATCCAAAGGCAGCACATTCGTTTCGTGCTTACTGGCGACTCATCAGTAGGAGCCGGTATTACGCCCTTTAACCACTATATATTTGGTCTAAGAATGTGGAATAATAGGACGGTATTCCACATTCTTCGATCAAATATATAGTGGCCAAAGGGTGTAATACCGGCTCCTACTGATGAGTAGCCAGTAAGCACGAAACGAATGTGCATGAGATTATACTTTCCGTTCATGCTGCCTTTGGTTTATCCTTTGGTCACAACTGAACTAATTTGTTACTAGGTTCGCAACACCTAATACATACCTGCATATATATTAGTTCTTCGCAACAAACAATATTTAACTGTAATGTTCTATACTTCTCAAACAAAGATGATCGAATGCCTGTAAGCGTCTGAAATCATCAACTCTAAGATGCCAAGTTTCACTTGCGTATAGTAAGACTGCGCGTACAGATGCATTGTAAACACGACCTTTAAGGCAAAGCGAAATATTAACGTTTCTCCATAAATGACGAAAGTACGAGAAAGCTACTCTTGCTTTCGCGATCCGTATTCTCACCTTGTTGCCTACATTATTGATAGAGCTCTCAAGATATGTAAACCCATGACTATGTCTAGACTCACCCCGTGTGCTGCACTGCTGGAGTGAGGGTGGGGTGATCGTGTAACAGTATCTGGCATTTAAGGTGCGAATTTCATACCGAAAGACGGAACAACGTTTGCTAATCTATTTAAGGTGGTCTAGGCAGCATTCTGATTGTCGAATAATAGTACGATATCGTCCGCATAGTCAAGATCGACTAGTTTATCTCCCGGGAGAACTTCAACTCCAGCGTCCTGAATGTGTGGGGGAGTGTTGTTCATAATAGCATCGATTACAAAATTAAACAAGAATGGGTAAAGTGGACAACCTTGACAAATACCACTGCTAAATACTGTTTGTTGCGAAGAACTAATATATATGAAAGTATGTATTAGGTTTTGCGAACCTAGTAGCAAATTAGTTCAGTTGTGACCAGAAGGATAAACCAAAGGCAGCATGAACGGAAAGTATAATCTCATGCACATTCGTTTCGTGCTTACTGGCGACTCATCAGTAGGAGCCGGTATTACGCCCTTTAACCACTATATGTTTGGTAGAAGAATGTGGAATAATAGGACGGTACAATCTCCTAGACGAATGTGTAAACCTGTAATAGTGAAGCTAACATAGTCTAAAGTCAACGACAATACGACTTCAATGCTAACTCACTACATAATATATATACCGAGTCTGTAAAGGATACTAACACTATGTCTGCTGGTTGTAAAGTTATGCGTTAATTCGTTGTAGACCTTAACGCGAACAGCAGTATTTGTGTAGAGAGCTCGTATAATATTAACAAATTTTGTGGGCACACCGCTTTTCGACAAGATATGGAGTAAAACATTGCGATCCACCGAATCAAATGCACCCTTGAAGTCTAGAAAGACGACTATTGTGAGACAGTGATATAAATGTCTCTGTTCGAGAGCTTGCCTTAACGTAAAAATATTATCTATATAACCTCGTCCTGCGCGGAATCCGGCCTGTTCTTCCCTTGTATGTGATTCACGTTAGGCGCTAAGACGATGTAGGATAATCGAAGCAAATAACCTTGATACGACCGGAGTCAAACCTATACCACGATGGTTTTCGCACGAATTACGATTGCTTTTTTGAAGATGAGAATGATGGTCGACTCATTCCATATAGTATGAAAAAGTTTTATCAACGCGCGTGAAATTAAATAGCCACCATCCTTAAACAATCCCGGAAGCAAATCATCGGGGCCTGCGGCTTTGCGGCGTTTAAGAGATAGGATTGCATCGCGTACTTCTAACTCGGATGGTTCTTCGGGACTAACATTCCATTTATAGTTTCGCTAACTTTTAACTTTCTCGGACCTGTTGCGCGGATAAGTTGGAACAAACAGCGACTGGTACCTGACGCGAAAGCTACTTCCGTTTCTTCAACCTTACTGTTCCAAAAGTTTGAGAGATCGCCTTTTAGACTGCGCTTAAGTTGGCGTCTTATATTGTGACGGGGATTATTGTGAGTCGAGCCAGGAGGAATTTGGCGCCTTATTTCGATTATCTCCATAGCTTTTACAGAGAGCCAGTGATTATTTCTACGGAGGCCTGCAATGCTACATACTGTAGTACCCGCATTGTGCATAGTGGAACTTATCTTGGATCAAAGTATAATCGGATTTTCGCCATCCAGACCAGTTAGATTATCCTTTAGAATATTTTCATAATTTTGTCGGAAGTACTGTTGTTCAAATTTGCCCACATCAATTTGAGGTTTATTATTAATTATTTTCCCGGCAAATTTTAGAGCAAATCTACAACGGATAGGTGCATGGTCCGAGTCGACGTAAGTGTTCCAAAAAGAACGACAATCCTGGATGCAACCACGCCATCTATAATTAATTGCTACATGATCTATTTGAGTCCACCGTTGTCCGGGTGCTGGAGGACGTCATGTAGCACAACGTCTAACACTACGTCTGAAATTTGTACTACTTAAATATAGTCTATGTTCAGCGCAGCTATCCAAAAGCCGTTCATCTTTATCATTGCGGGTCGAGTTTAGAGTGTATCTTCCACCTAAATGAAATTCTGTGTTACTTAAACGCTCAACTTGGGCATTCATGTCACCCATAACCAGGACTATATCCGAACTTCGTGCTTTACTTAAGAAAAAGCTTAATTCGGAGTAAAAGCGTCCTTGTTTTCTTCTGTGCTGCAATCGGTAGGAGCATATGCAGATAAAACGATGATAACGGTTTTTTGTTTAGATTTTAGTAGATGTATATAAACGTGCCGCACACAATCGACTGTTTAAAGGGATCCATTCAATTGAGCAAGCTTCAGCTCGAGCGCTAAGGGCAATACCAACGCCCTATTTAACGGATTGAGAGAACTCTATGGAACCAGATGTTCGAAGCTAATAACGCGTAGATAGGGATGGTGCAACCAGTTCTATAATACACGTAGGATCCTGTATTCTGATTTATGAAACGCAACATATGTCGATTTCTAATTTATTCAACGTACGACCAAGAGATTCTTGCTGTCCAAGTTCTTTTAATGTTCGCACATTAAATGCGCCTACGTTAAAACCTAACCTAGGTTTAATGATTGATCGTCTACTAGAACCATTTTTCGATATTTGGCAACCTGGTATTGGGTTCAGTGTTATGATCTAAACCAACCATATTTATAGTATCAAAAAGATGGTTATTGTTAGATTGAGAAAAGGAAGGGGAAGGAAAGGAGGCAGAATCTGAGATAGATTTGCCTGCAGTAGCCCGTTTTCGTTTATCCACTCTGCACGGCTCAGCATATAAGGCGACCCTTCTTGTACTGCGCGACGACCGATGCAGTATGTAAGTTGTAATTGTCATGGTTATATGTGGACTGTTATAGAATGCTAAGTCGCCCATTCCAAGTGATGGTTTTTATTCGGAGTTTTCCTTCTCCTAGATAATCTGCCAACCAAGGCTGATGACCAAACTCGAGGCTTTACATGAAACGGGATGATGGTTGTCCCTTTATAGCCCGGCAAGGTTCATGCTACCAATCCTGGGTTGACTAGCTCTAATAGGCATTCGTTGGAGTCTTTCAAAATCAAGCCCCGCCCTACAGCTCATACTATGGGGATTCTGCGCGTTTTCCGGAGAGCTACGCCTTGCTACCTGACGAGAGATACTTCTCACCCATCCGTGGAAAGATGCATAGCTTAACCTGAAAATTTCCAAACTTGGCATACTTACGGTGTATAATGCATCACTCATGTGGTTCTTTAATGCCATTACGCGATCCGTTTCCTCGTCGCTCAGAGATTGCACTTTGACCACGATAATATGATCTTGTCTTACGTAGATATTTGTCCTTGTGTTTCATATAGCACATTTATCGTCGTAGACTACTGACATCATTCTCTAAGATCAAACAACTTGTAAATTCAATGGAATTCCTGCTCTAGGTACGAGTCAGTGATTATGACACGCCTTTGGAAGTAGCTACACCTTATAAAATTCTTTGAGCCTCTTGGGGAACTCTAGATCTAATGTATCATATATATCCAATATGGCTCTAAATCTTTCTGACAATTCTGTCACAAATATACTATTCAAAACTTCTTAGGGGATATCAAGCCTAAATTTTTTTGCCTTTAACCTATCATAACATTATGGTGAAGTTGGTTTCCAATCTCTTATTGCCGTAATTATTCAGGCATTTGCGCTCTTCATTCATTAAAGCTCAAAGGAATTAGATGGATCCTTGTCCTTGATGTATCTTTTGAATCCGAAGAGATTCCTTTTAAGTTTATCTGGCAGTGCCTACTAGAGCGGGACAAACATATCAATTGGGTTGTAATCCTTTTTAATTTAAAGAAAACACTTTTCGTCATCAATAAAATCCCTGTAGTTTGCTGGTATGTAAGCTGTGAGACTTACAATTCTATCAGTACTTTTGAGACGCGCGTTCGCCAACTTTATAGAGGCCCTAAACTCACAAACTTAAACGAGCCCCATTGTTACCAGATTCGCTTTCAAATAACTACTAAGATAATCAATAAATTCAGGGCAAGCAAATTTCTTGTGCTCTTCAGCGGCTCCCCTTAGGCTAACTTTCCCAAGCCCTTCGATCATTCGCATTAAAACAGATAATCGAATTAAACAATAATTGATTTCGCGGGTGGTGGGAACAATTCTCTAAAGCAAGTTTGCGAGCTTGAAACAAATACCAATCACATTGTATCTAACCAGTCGTCGAACAACATGTCTTGTTGTGAGCATGTTATTGGAGATATTTTGATAAAGGTGTTTTTGCGTTAGTATTGTACGTATGTCTGATTTGTGTAACTAGGAGCATATCTGTACGTCATAGTTTAGTGAGAGAATCTCTAACTACAAGTGTAGTGATTGTTATTGTGATAAAACGTTGTTCGTGATCGCATCGTGACATTTAATTGTAATGTGTAATATCTTTTATTATGTCTTTAACAGTGAATTCGAGGTCAAAATAGCTTTCTTTTCCAGTTGGCTGAACAGGTTTTTTATGATTCCGGATTGAAAAGACTGATAGTAGAATATAAGCTCCTGGATGTCGTTATCAAAGTAGTTCAAATCTGTGATTATTCTATAGGTGAAAATGTTATCGTTTATTATGCTCTCAAGTGTATTGAAAATTTTCATATCGGTTAGACCGTCTGTTGAAGGTGTACGGAATGTACATCAAAACAGTAAGTCAAACTAATGTGAATTTTTTTATACAGATGGTTTCGGAGGATGTGCTATTGCATAAAAGTTTTCCATTTGAACCAGTGGACTGGTGCCTATATGAATCCAATAACAAGGTTCATGAAGTTGAAACTAGATCTGGACATTTGGCAATATCTCCTTTGGTGGGGAATGTTGCGAGCAAGTTATTATCTTTTTCAAAAATCTACAAAATTTATAATCAATTGCCAAAGGGGCTTATAGAAACGCCTCCATCCAAGATGTCTTTTAAAGTTTTATATACTGAACTAGAAAACTCTACAATCCTTCTGATATTTTTAATTTTGATTATGGTAATACTTCGTCATGGCTGAATAAAAGATAAGGATAATTGTAATCAGCAACATATCTTTTTGAGATTTTATTTACATGTTCTGTATTATTAAAATTGAAATGCTATGCATTATATCATCATGTTAGTTAACAATACATACAATCAATTGCTAGTCATTACCTGATCTGCGTTTTGACTAACGCAGCTTTCATTGTTCCAATAATTTTCTTTTTCTATGATATTTCGATCTTCATTACCGAAGATCTTCATCAGATGCATTTCACGAAACAAATGAAGCAAGCTAGTCATGGTTCTCATTTTTTGCATAATGTTACACTCAAATTATACCTTAATTTTTCCTATTTCGATGATGAATTTATTACTCTTTACAGCCGAACTTTCTGATATTGATCATTTGTACAGTATAACTAGAGAGATTTACTTATCCATATTAGACTAATTGCACATATTTATGTGACGTGATATCTTTTTTATATTGTACATTTTCCAATATTATTATCTATTTGATGAAACGTGTGGTTTGAATCCAAATAAAAATATTCTATTCTATTTTATCCTAAAGATATTCTATTCAGATAGATCCATGGTTGTGGTTGAAAGTATCTAAGGACACAGGAATAAAATTTTATGTAGACAGATTGCAGTGCCGCCTCCTATACTGGTGTGTCTATCTTCTCGAAATAATGTGTAATTTGAAATTTCTATTTCACATTCATATGTTAAGAGTAAACTACGTTTACGAGACTGCTGCGAAATTTGATAACTGATATCGATCAAGGCCAGGTTGTATGGATTTACTGGAGTAACAGGTGTTCAGAAATTGTTGTAATTCTCAATTTCGGTGAACTATAGCATAAATTTATATCCATCAGGTTGGTATCATGTACCGACTCGGTAACCATAGTGTTAGTATCCGGTCCTCATCGATTTCAAAAAAGGTATCAGTTACTAACACAATAGCCATAGTGTTAGTATCCTTTACAGACTTGGTATATATATTATATAGTGTGAGTTAGCGTTGAAGTCGCATTGTCGTTGTCTTTAGATGATGTTAGCTTCACTATTGCAGGTTTACACATTCGTCTAGGAGATTGTACCGTCCTATTATTCCACATCCTTTGACCAAATATATAGTGGTTAAAGGGCGTAATACCGGCTCCTACTGATGAGTCGCCAGTAAGCACGAAACGAATGTGCATGAGATTATACTTTCGGAAACTCACATTGTTGCATTTATGTTTATCAAAATATACTTAGCAGATATGTGTATCTAAATTTATATAGATACTATGCAAAGACATATGAATGTTTATAAATACGCATATAAGATAAGAGGTGAATTGGCATGGTTGCATAATTGCTGGATATTCGCAATATATATGTGGAGGAATATTTAGATTTTTATATAAGGTGAGAAGAACTCGCATGGTTGCTTATGTGGATAGAGATATACAATATAAATATATTGTGCGTAGACGTGTATATGTATATATTTTGATATTTATATATTGAATATAAAATGTGAGTATTAATAATATATATGTAAAGTGAGTATACTATACACTCATTGTGGTGTAGGTGCCAGAGTTCAAGTATCCATTGAATTGACTATAAATACATCGACAAAAATAGATATTAAATTAAGAAATGCGCTTTGACTGATATAATATATCCGTTGAGGGCCTCACTGTGGTGCTTTTATTATATTCATATTATATATGATGTATACGTGTATATATATATATATGATGGATATATAGATATTTAAAAAAGATGTGGGAAGAACCCACATGGTTGCTTATATGCTTATCTATATATGCATAAGGTGTAGCGTGTAGACGTATATATAAATGGATATTTTATAAGTATAAATATGTAAATAATATAAAAATTAACAGAACAAAATTTGCTAATTTTTTATATATGTATAAATATACACATGGTTTTGAAACAGATATTTAAATTGAAAACAAATTTAAACAGGATATGAGTTTAAATTTGTATTTGTTAGAGATACGATTCGTTAATTTAGGCAAACAGGATGGGATTAGGTAAACGGGTATTTGAGGATTACTGATATGTTGAAATCAAAAATTTTGTTGATCCTTATACGCGTCCGGTACAGCAATTAAAAATAGAGACACCATGAATAGGCGAGTATGTTAATCCATAGGGTTTGCTTATAGTTAGTCTCGAAATGTCACTATAGTAGAATGCACATATGTGTAAATAGGTTTTTGTGTGCGGGGATGGGTGACATGGATAAGTTTGTGTATAAATTTGAGTATTAGAGATTAGGTATGAAGACCGGATATTAGGGCAGACAATAAAAAATACTTTAGGAATTAAAATAAATATAAATAGATCTGTCTTGAATGAGGATACCACATTTGCCACAAGTTGTTTTTCCATGTGCTTGTTGTGTCAACCCTGAAGATATAGGAACAAAAAGAGTGGAAAATCTTGCTCCAATGTCATTTTCAGACAAGCAACTGATGAAAGGCTTAAAAAAGAAGGGACAAATGGGACCCCATCAATAATCGGAGCACCTGAAAATGTACAACAAGCAAGATTTTACCGACGTACGAGTGCTATCATTTTTCCCGCAGAAGAAAAATGTTTCAAGTTTTGTAATAAATATTGTCTGTTTCTTTTCAATTATTGTTATTTTCATTCGAATTAAACTACATGTATATAAAGAGTTTATGTGAAACTCGCAATCTAGATTCAAATAACTGTTATCACTGCCCGCGCAAACAATGTACAATTCAATATCACATCCATAGGTATCGTGGTGTATGTTCTCTTGTGACAGATTGGAAGTGGTCTTTTGGAAATTTAGGTATGCATATATGCCATATTGGCTTCACAAAAAAGGAAAGGCTAACCAAAAAACCTTACTTAGTATATAACTGAAAATTATGTGTATTGGGCGGCAGGGTGGTCCAGTGGTTAAAGTCGTAAACTGCAATGCAGACGAGCTCAGGCTCGAGCCTTGCCCGCGGCAACTTCTGGCCAATATGTGATGAGTTCCCAATAAGTACGACACCGGTCTACTGAATGAATTGCCTTTTCTACACTATACAATTCTTAGTTTATATTGACAAATGTAAAGAATTTATGAGGCCATGTGTTTGTATCAAGAACGCAACCTTAATTATAGAAATCGTTATCACAACCGTCGCAGACAATGTTCGTTTAAGTATATGAATGTTCATTGCCGAGTTGTGAGGGGACACCGCTTGTACCAAATTCCCAAGAAACTCCATGAAATGTGGAGCCGGCTTATCCTCCAAAAGGAGTCAGCCGCAGTAAAGTAAGTAAGTAATGTTCATTTCAATACCACTTCCCCATGTAGTGTGGTGTCTGTTCAGTAATGACAAATTGGGGATGGTTAGTTAGAACTTTGGGTGTAAATGGATGCGATATGTGTTCCACCTTAAAGAAAATTAGACTAACCAAGTTACATTAGTTTCTATATAACTGAAAATTGTGTTTAGTGCAGCGAGCGGCAGGATGGCTCAGTGGTTAGAGCACCAGATTACGAAGCATAAGTGCCCAGGTTCGAGTCGTGTCCGCGGCATTTCTGACCAGTTTGTGATGAGCTACCAATAATGACGAAACCGGTCTATTAGATGAATTGCCTTTTATACACTATACAATTCTTAATTTAGACTGACAAATGTAAGTAATTACGGGGTCAGCTTTTTATATCAAGAACGCAACCTTAATTACAGTAATCGTTGTCACCGTCCGCGCAACCAATGTTCGTTTATTTATATAAATGTTCATTGCCGTACCACTTCCTCATGTAGTGTGGTGTCTGTTCAAAATTGAGAGTTAGTTTATACTGACAGATGTATGTACACAGTGGGACAGGTTTTTATATCAAGATCGCAACCTTGAAATAAAAAATGTCCATGAAATCACAATTGTAATAGCAAAAATTTGATTGTATTTTGATATAAATAACTTAATTTTTGTGAAAAATGTTTTTGAATTAGATGGTTATTAAATTTGCTCATTTTTATCTAAAGTTAACATTTCTGAAATTTTAGGAATGCGCTGAAACGGTCGCTGGAACGGAACTATCAGAAAAACGTGAAACCTGACAGTAGTGTGAATTTTGGCGTGGTTCTGTTAGGTGAAAAAAGTTTAATCGCAGATGTAGCAAAGTGCATAGCTAGCCACGATGGGTAATCATCAACGAATTTCCGTTAATTTCTTTTCTGTTAAAATTGCTAGGATAAAGTTTTGGTGTGTACTGTATTTCCGTAATGGGAAAGGTGTTTATATCAAGATTGCAACCTTGATTTAAATAATTGTTATCACCGTCCGCGCAACAAATTTTCATTGAATTATATAAATGACCAATTCAAGACCGCATCCCAGGTAGTGTGGTGTCTGTTCTTTACTGAAAATTTATGGGGTAGTTCTAAAGGTATGCCCCATAGGCTCTACTTAAACGAAAGACTCAAAAAAGATTAACCAGTATATAACTGCAAATTTTGTGCGGCGGAGTAACTGGGTGGTTAGAGCAGCAGATTCAGAAGCAAACCTGCAGATAATTTTGAATAGTACGTGATAAGTTCCCAATAGGGATGAAGCCAGGCTACTGGATGAATTGCCTTTTCTACCTTATAAATTGCTTAGTTTATATCGAGAAATGTATGTCCATAACTGGTCAGGTGTTTATATCAGTATTGCTTCCTTGATTTAAATAGTATATAAAACTGTTTTATCAAGGTAGAAGATTTGCTGTGCTTGATTTAACGAGTCGTTCAATATAAATTTAAATATAATATAAGCAATGTGGTGCTGTATGAAGTAATTTATTCGGATGCTATTGTAACAATAATGAAACCTCCAAACCTGTGAAATGCAAAACAATTTTTACTTCCACGAACACATTGAATAGGTAAGCTTTGTTTGGAAAATAAATAACTAAAGTCACCGTTTGAATGTGCAGAATTACGTTATTGACCCAATTTAATTTTTATTTATTTAACTTTTACTGGGTATGACAAATGGCGGTAGAGGTGGGTTGCTTCAGATCAATTGATCAATAATAAAACAATTATAAATACTAAATAATATCGCGTTTGCCATTTTCATCAAATACCAATCATAAAAAGAGAGTACTATACTAAAACCTTATTTTATATCTAAGCAATGATATGAAAGAAAAACTAGTTGTTGATTTATATAACATTTTTGCAATCAACATCAACGCCGCATCCGTTGTTAATTCGCACTTGTAAGTATTGCGTGATTTCGTGTAATTTTTCGTGTAATTCTACGTATACATAATTAACAAAAATATTAATGTTATTGAAATTTATCTTGTGCAGGACAATAGATAGCACTCTTAGGTCGGTAAAATATTGAATTGTTATCGTTTTCAGTTGCTCTGCTTATTGGCTTTGATTGATGAGTTCTCACTTGTCCCTTCTTTTTTGAGCCTTTTATCAGCTGATTGACTGAAAATGATGTTGGATCAAGATTTTCCATTGTTCTTTACCCGATATTTCGAGACTTCATTTCCAGTCTCATCTTCAGGGTTGACACAATATCGAAATATCGAGCAAAGAACAATGGAAAATCTTGATCCAACGTCATTTTCAGTCAATCAGCTGATAAAAGGCTAAAAAAAGAAGGGACAAGTGAGAATCCATCAATCGAAGCCAATAAGCAGAGCAACTGAAAACGATAACAATTCAAGATTTTACCGACCTAAGAGTGCAATCTATTGTCCCGCACAAGATAAATGCGGTCAAATCCACAAGAAGGACAGCACTGCGCACGAAAGTTCATCATTCAAGTTATTGAAATTTGTTTAAATAGAATCACTTTTCTTAATAGATATTTCTTGTTTAGAGAGACTTTATTTAATAATCGACCAAAAGATGATATCAGAAGAATTTTTAAATGATGTGACACCTTGAACATAAATGTGTGTTTCTGGCTACCTACATAATACAGCTGTAGGCATGATATCTGAAATCCATACCGTTATTGAACCAGAAGGGCATTGTCACAATAAACTCCCAGTCTAATCGAATTCAGTTATTCAAAGCAAAAGTGCAAGCGAAATTCTTCTACATTCTCTGATTGCTATACCTTTAAGCGAAAGCACTGATTAAGAAGCAGAATCTGTTAAAGGTAAAGTCACGATAATTTTGTCAATATAGCAGTAATAACTTTTCAATAATAATGCCAAGTAATTTTTAACTCTAGCAAAAAACATCATATGTATGGTCGGTTACACTGAATAATTTGTTTCGACTTGACTGAGTCATCAGAGCACTATAGGATACTAAACTTATTCATACCGCAAACTGAGATGCAGCATTAATGTGAAACTGAACTTAGTTTTGTTAAAATCAGCGATAAGTTAAAAAAAATAATAGGTTGTCATGGGAGCCAAATACCATTTTTGACAATATATATATACATAGTTTTGTCCACATTAATCAGATTGATGTCTTGCTCGCAATGAGGATCGAATCGCGAATGTTCGTGTAATTGACGGTGGTGTTGCTATATTATGTGATTGATATAAAATGTTATTTACATTTCTCTACAGTCCGTTAATCTGTTTACATTTATTTTTTCAGCGCACATGCAATCATTCACAGCTTTATTGAATACTTTTTAGGAATACAATAGAAGTTAAACGTTTGTGAAATCGATGTGTATGAGTGTACTAAGTGTAACAACCGCATCTACCCATGAAAAATTTCCGGTTGATTTCTGTTAGCCAAGTTTTCATTATGATCTGAAAAATTTTAGGAAAGGTGTACACGCATCTGCACGTCGTAAAGATATTTTGTATTATTGCATTTTGTCAGAAGTAATATTATTAACATTGTAAATGGAGTTCAGTTCAAGTCAGCAAACTTTATTTTATGATTTTATCTGTCCATCACTGAGAAGCAAACTATTTCGTAACTGCAAGTTGCACCTGTTAATTTAACCTATCTATTTTTTACTCTGGCGCCATTCAGCAGGGAAGTAGCTGGGAAAATTATGAGGAAAATAACATAATGCATGTGTTGACTTTCTGCACGCATTTCTTCGGGTGTGCGGTCACATAAAATATAGCAGGATACTAAACTTTTGCGAATGTTAGTAGTATAATTTGGCGTTATGTCAATATGCATAAGCCTCGTAAACGTATTTATGAATTGTTAACTCAGAAAACGTGGTATAGATACGAGATTTTAAAGAAATATATATACTACACTGTTGTATAGTGTCCGTATAATCTATACATATTGTAATATATCAAATTGAAATTCTTTAAGTAAAACGGGTTTTTTCTAATCAAGCACTCATCAAATACTTTCCAGAATTGACGCGGAAGCATTTATTTTAATGTCTTGCAATTCCTTCATCCATATCACTGAAGATGCGCCTTGCAAGCAGTTTGCAATTACGTAACACATTTTTGGACTTACTTTACTCCAAGTAGTTCTTATTCAGCATCGTTTTCAATCGAATATTAAATTATGCAATCACTGATCTGTCATTGTAGAACAGAAGAAATGCCACCTGAGTTAATCACATTAAATTAAAGTAGAATGTCAGGAATTTATGATAATTATTTTTTGAGTATTAACTAAACATTGAATAAGTTAACAAACGCAATTCATCAAGAAGATAATTTCGGTCTTTATTTTGAACTTATGATTTTCTTGCTGAAATTGCCGCGACCAGGATTTGAATTATGACACATTTGATTTAGAGCCTATCAGCACATCCACTACGCCACCCAAACCACACACTACATGCAATTTTTAATTAAATATCAATTTATTTTTTGGCCAGTCCTTTTTTCAGGTGGAACGTATTCAGCATCGTTTTTACAAAAAGTTTCCACTAGGCATCTCAAATCTTACATTATGGAGTAGACACAATACCACATATTTTTATTTTACTTAATGAAAATATGTTAGAAGAATTTGATTATATGCATTCTGTCAGTATAAAATAAACATTTTGGTCGGGATTTCAGTCAGTGACATTTGCCTCAGAGTCTTTCAACTCATCGCCTAGCTAACCAAAGCCGCGCAATGTATGCAACTTTCAGTGATATATCAACTTATGATTTTTGGTAGATCGAATGAATTTATTGGATATATTTGGAACTAAGGATAAGCAATGACCTCTTATCTAATTAGATAAAAAGAAGAGCCGACATTTATTACGCAAAAAATATGCTTCATTTATCTGTGAGAAAACGTTTTGCTTTTTATGTTATTTAATTAAGAATATCGAGAAATAAAGGAAATTTGATGGGCAAGGAGGATGAAGAAACGTCAAGGCTTTCGACTATTAATAAGAACTCAATGGATCTGGTCCAAATTTCAGGCAAAAATCTTCTTTCTACCAAAGTGTAAGTATATTTTTATTTATCATTCATTCAACGAATATTTTAAATTTTCTATCGGTTTATATATATATATATATATATATATATATATATATGCAATATATACACTGGTTATTTTATCATTATTTACTAGCAATTCACTCGGAAGCAACAACGGGGACACTTTGTGAACTAATTAAGTATAAATTTCAAGATTATCCTATAAACATTCATGATTACAACAAGATCATATTAGTTCGCTCGTGAAAGTGTATTTCACTTGTATAGTTCCACATCTACATTTTTTCAGTTGTGTGGCTTCACGAATCTTCCTAACGCCTCCTAATTGATGTGTGAAATCATCAGTTTGAACAAACGGTCTGAAATAGCATAACTAAAGAGGATATATTTTACTAAAAGTGTGTAAATCATCAACTTTTATTCATTAAACCTGGCGAAATTCCTGAAACAAGCCGAGACAGATTTTAAAATCACGCGAGAGGTAAAGAAGCCAGCAAGTTACCCTGCTTGTTTCTCCACGATTAGTGTTCGCGGGTTATTGGTTTACACTGTCAATTTCTTAAAGATACAATGAAGTCCCATTTCCAAGTACGCATCGAGTACGTCTTCTTGTTGGCTGGGTGTGGATTCGTCCCATAATTCCGAAGGCTTCAATATCGTTCACACTAAACACTGGAAATAAAGTACGATCTAATCTTCGTTCCAAAACTTAGCCAGTCATCGATGATTATATCGTACCTCAATTTCAGTTTTGCTGTGCAGGCGGTTTATATCGCTTACAAATTACACAAGATCACCATCCTCCTTAAATTTTGTAATATTATATTAATTTTATGTACGGTAGTGTATCAATTTGACAGGCGAATGTACAAATGAACGACAGCATCAACCGATTTTTTAGGATAGAAATTTCTATGATTAAAAACAGCAATTTCGGTGAAAATTTCTAAAGTGAGTTATGAAGTAGCTGATATATTTTACTGCTAAACGCAAAGCAAATTCATAACATTTCGTTGAATATAGATATATATATATATATATATATATATATATATATATATATATATATTCCAAATATTAATTTAAAGAAACACGTTTAATACTTCACAGCGGCGCTGTTGCTCCATATCATTTTATGATTTATTGGAGAACACAATGCTTTAATTGTTTTTTTTAAATAGAAAATAATGATCCACATAAATTGTACACAGAAGATATATAGATATTAATCAAGAAACGTCAAATACAAAAGCAAAACTAAACACTGATTTACATGGGGCTTAGACTGCAAGAAATTAACACCAGTCTATGAAATTTTCTGTTTAGACTAAGTGAAATATTTACGTTTAATTAAAAAAAATGTTTTTGCATTGGCACTAGACAATGAAATATTGAATGACAGATACAATCACTTAATAAAAAACTCCTGATCCGAATAAATGTGTTATTAATTTAGCTATAAGGAAATTGACTGCGTTACAACGTGAGTTTTTCACTTTCGAAAAAGGTTTTGCATTTGTGACAAAGAACATCGAATAATAATTTAAGAACGATTTTAATCACTATTCAATCAATTGTCTGATTTTATTGCGAATAGTGATGACAGACAACGATGGTTTAAAGTGAAGCTTGAAGAAATTTGACACCACTATCAAAATTTAGTCACAGTCTAGGATTCCTTCTTTGAGTAATGCTCAAATTACAGATTTACGAAATTTTGCGAAGGCCGTGATCGTGTTATATTTTAATCAGACAAGGTATCTGGTTTGGTTGTTAAGGATGGCGTTGAGTCAGTTTTTAATGTAAATGGCTTCAAAATTTATATTTGATACTAAGGAAAAAACTGAAACCGTTTTACGAGGTTATCCAGTCGGAACACAAACACATGAATTGGATACTTTACCAAAGAAACACAAACATGGCAATTATTAAGTTAATTTTTCCAAACACGCAAACGCATGAATTGGCCAAATACTTGGCCAGCCTACGGCAGCTGGTCAAAACTCACTTATTGAAGTACAGTTTGAATTTTTTAAATTCTTGGAAACATTAGACACATGATAGTCAAATACTTTTTGAAATTTTGTTGCGGTGTGTACAATTCGATTAGTTCAATGCCGCGTTTTGCGTACGCGGGTAATAGTTGTACACGGGCAGTTACACAAAGATCCGATTCTTCACACTTTCCGATTTTGTTTTGTCTTTGATCGGGTTGAATTCTTCTTTTTTCAACTGAAAATGCGGTTCTATCACATCTTTGTTTACTGGCGACGTTTCGGTGCCTACTTTCCAGCACCATCCTCAGGCAACACAGTACAAACTTCACAATAGCAGATTTAAGCAAATGTGGTAACCTCGTTCCAAAACCATTCTATTTATATATAATTGACTCAACACTATTTTTAATCATAGAATTTGTCTCAGTAACTAAACTCAATATATAACTATTTATAATTAGCAGACCAATCATTACCTCACCTATCTCAAATTCCCGGTATACGTAATCTCATCTCGTATGCAGAATATTGTAAGGGAGAGAGACAGTATCGAACCTTTTGTTATTTGTTATAACTGTATTGCTACTATGTCACGGTAATCAAAATGATGTAAATATATATATATATATATGATTAGGGAGGTTGGACTCATACTGTTGCTTATATCCATATATATGTTTTTATACATATTGACATGTATTTTATATATTGATATAAGGTGTGACTAACGTAATAAATATATAGTAAGAATAGAAAATATTCATGTTTAACAATTAACAATGGTCCTTCTTCTAAATATATATATATATATATATATATATATATATAAAGGTGTTACGATATTATATTTAGATATATATGTATATAGATATAATGAATTATTTTAGTCATATGAGCAAATAGTCTTATGCAATTATTTCTATGAGTTGATTAACTTCGCATTGTGCTTACGATTAGTTTTTTGAAAAACGTTAGTTGTCCATACTATCTCTCTCTTTCTCTCTTTAATCTTTCACCTAAGCGTCGCTATGACATTCACTCTCCATCCATCTACGAAACTTGCTGCTCCATATTTGAACTAATTTGTTGCTATGTGCGCAATACCTCATACACCATTGTATACATTAGAGTTCCCGGCTTTAAATAAAATACAATATATGACATTCAAGGTTTTAGTTTTTTATCATTTTGAATTTTGATTACCGTGGCATAGTAGCAATACAGTTATAACAAATAACAAAAGGTTCGATACTGTCTCTCTCCCTTACAATATTCTGCATACGAGATGAGATTACGTATACCGGGAATTTGAGATAGGTGAGGTAATGATTGGTCTGCTAATTATAAATAGTTATATATTGAGTTTAGTTACTGAGACAAATTCTATGATTAAAAATAGTGTTGAGTCAATTATATATAAATAGAATGGTTTTGGAACGAGGTTACCACATTTGCTTAAATCTGCTATTGTAAAGTTTGTACTGTGTTGCCTGAGGATGGTGCTGGAAAGTAGGCACCGAAACGTCGCCAGTAAACAAAGATGTGATAGAACCGCATTTTCAGTTGAAAAAAGAAGAATTCAACCCGATCAAAGACAAAACAAAATCGGAAAGTGTGAAGAATCGGATCTTTGTGTAACTGCCCGTGTACAACTATTACCCGCGTACGCAAAACGCGGCATTGAACTATTAGACACATGAAACATTAAAGCACACCAGATGTGTTCGATTGATGTTGTGTGATTATTTGTTGTCCGATTATTGACAAATTTTGAATATATGTGTCAGTATATCCTGGAGAATTTCCCAAGTTTTTTACTCAGTAAAGTGCAGTTAAAAATAATTCTTCATTTTTGTTGTTCAGATATTAAATTCACTTCTAATGGCCAACTATACAGACCTAGAGATGGCCTAGAGATGAGTTCGGATTTAGCTCTGATTATGACTGATATTTTTATGTGCAATTTGGAACGAATGAACTCTGAACTATTGAGTATTAGTAATTTATGCAACCATTATATTTATACAGCTCATTACGTGAATAAGCGCTTTATAAATTCAATAAATGGCACCATAATATTTACATTAAAATTGAAAATGAATGAGATGTTACTCAAGCTTTTATTGGGGTGTTGCTCAAAAGTAGAACTGATGGAAAATTGTGCACCTCAGACTTCCATAAGAAATATCTGCTGCCATTTTGAATGAAAAAGGCCTCTTTAAAGACATTGAGTAATAAGGGATTGCGTATTTCATTGCCTGGCTGTTGGCCGACTGAGTTGGAAGGTGTGCACAATATTCTCATCATTAACAGTAACCAACCGCCATTTATAGATGAGGTTAAACCTCAATATAACAACCCGTTGTAAATTCCTGATATAAAATTTGTAAGTTTGAGATTAAAGTTAATCGCTTTGTATCTAACAAGTTACAAAACATTTAAATACTGTTTGTTACGGAGAACTAATATATATGCAAGTATGTATTAGGTGTTGCGAACCTAGTAACAAATTAGTTCAGCTGTGACCAGAAGGATAAACCAAAAACAGCATGAATGGAAAGTATAATCTCATGCACATTCGTTTCGTGCTTACTGGCGACTCATCAGTAGGAGCCGGTATTACGCCCTTCACCCACTATATATTTTGGTCAAGAATGTGGGATAATAGGACGGTTACTAAATTACAAAACATGGCAGAACTACTTTTAGTCACATTGTATTGTCGCGTTTCGGCCTTCCAGGATTTCCATTAGAGAACGCCAGTCACTCACAATGACACGCTTCGATCTTCCATGATCATCATCATAGTACGACGGCAAATTGACTAGCGAGGATCAAACAGAATTGCATATATGTATGGAAAGCAAAATTAGCTATGATGCTCTAACCTCCAGTAGTCTCGCATAAATTGTACTTAATAGGAAATGTCGGCTGCACAATTTATATGCAGTTACGAACAATAATTTTTTGTAGTTTTTGCCACACTCATAAAATTGTACAATTAAGCTGTCGTTGAAAATATATATTGAAGATTGCGGTCTTGATATAAACACCTGACCCATTAATTACTTACTTTTGTCAGTGCCACACTCATAAAATTGTACAATTAAGCTGTCGTTGAAAATATATATTGAAGATTGCGTTATTGATATAAACACCTGACCCATTAATTACTTACTTTTGTCAGTATAAACTAAGAATTTTATAGTGTAGAAAAGGCGATTTATCCAGTAGACCGGTTTCGTCCTTATTGGGAACTCATTAAGTACTGGCCAGAATTTGCCGCGGGCAGGGAACGTCTGCTTCGGAATTTGGTGTGCAAACCACGTTGATTACACGGGTGATTAAAAAGGTTATTTAAATCATGCTTGCGCGCTTTATATAAACACATACCATTTATTTAACTAATCGCTCAACACGGCAAAGTTTGTTTATTTAGATATTCTGGAAAATCTATCGAACAGAGTGTCTCTGCATTTAAATACTGTTTGTTGCGGAGAAGTATGTATTAGGTATTGCGAACCTAGTAACAAATTAGTTCAGTTGTGACCAGAAGGATAAACCAAAGGCAGCATGAACGGAAAGTATAATCTCATGCACATTCGTTTCGTGCGTACTGGCGACTCATCAGTAGGAGCCGGTATTACGCCCTTTAACCACTATATATTTGGGTGAAGAATGTTGGATAATAGGACGGTACAATCTCCTAGACGAATGTGTAAACCTGCAATGGTGAAGGTAACATCATCTAAAGTCAACGACAATGCGACTTCAATGCTAACTCACACTATATAATATATGTACCGAGTCTGTAAAGGATGATGTTAGCTTCACTATTACAGGTTTACACATTCGTCTAGGAGATTGTACCGTCCTATTATTCCACATTCTTCGACCAAATATATAGTGGTTATAGGGCGTAATACCGGCTCCTACTGATGAGTCGCCAGTAAGCACGAAACGAATGTGCATGAGATTATACTTTCCGTTCATGCTGCCTTTGGTTTATCCTTCTGGTCACAACTGAACTAATTTGTCTTTGCATTGACTTTGCAAAGCACTGTGAATTTTAGCACGATCCGATGATCAATGCTAGTAGTCAATGTGTCATTTGGCACACTGAATCTAAGCATTGCTTTGCATATCGATTCCTACCAACCCCCAAGATGTAAATCTTTCTCCAACAAATAAATTCTGTTGTTATTTAAAAGTCAATAAACCACTAATCGAGTCACCTTAGCTAATATTTTTGGAATCGTACATAACATTATTTCAGTTTTCATAAAATTGTGTGAACTAATTCTCTCCCATTTTGAAAAGCAGCATCAAATCACGATTTAAATCAGTTTATTGTTAAAAAAACTAAAATATACTTAATCAAAAGTTGTGTAGCTATACAACGTGATCAAAATTTGCACTAATTCTTATATTTATGTTCAAGCGTAAGTATTTGTTACTTATTTTAAAAATGGCTCGTAAAGAGCAATTTCAAGTTAACTGTCCTTCTTGTATGCTTAAATTATTCCAAATGAAATTTCATGCACTTCACTACTTGGATGCGTCACGTGCTATGAATATGATAGACTGTTGTACTTTAATGCTAACGAAAATAATTTTAAAAAATCATACGAGAAAAAGCACGCTTTTGGTACTAGTGGTGAAAACTATTTCATCCATTATAAGATAAGCTAGCGTAGAGTGTGACCTGGAATCAGCGATTGTAATATGTCTTTTTCTACCGCTTTGACTATAATATCAATTGTTTCGTCAATTGGAACATTTCTAAACAAAGACGTAACCTCAAAAGATTCCATAATCTTGTTTTTAAAATTGATATATTTAATTTTGTTAACGAACTCAAAAGAATCGGCAACCGAATAGTTTACCTAATAGTTTGTATGATGGTTCCCGTATAAGAACTAACTTTTAGCAATGCATGAAACGGAGAATTGATCATTGATAAAATTGGTCTCATAAGACAACATTATTTTGTATTTTGGTAATCGGTACATTGTTGATTTAGATGATCCAACTGGCTTGAGCTTCTGTACAAAGGCCTCGTCAATTAACGCGGCATTTCCAAGATCTTGATTTCATTTTTTAATTTGTGCTCCACTTTGTCTATTTCATCTGATTTATCGTCTTGACGCGTGAATTTTTTATTGTCATTTAGCATGTTTTCCATCTTTTGCAGGTAATAAAATTTGTCCATTGTAGCAACGGTCTTGCCTTTATAAATGCGTAGTTTTTTAGACTACTTTTTTGCTGATAAATTTAAGCGCATTTAATTGTTGCTTTGTCAATTCATGCTGTTCTTCACAATTGAGCTATATTAAATTTGAAGCCTGGTAACCAAAATAGCCTTGAACCAATTTTGTAATCAACACTCGAAGGTACTTAGTCGGATGTTTGTTCAAATAACATTTCAAATGCTGCCTCAAAATCAACACCACATTTATTAGTACGATAAATACAATAATTTCGGCACATCAATAGTTCGTTGATCGATTAGTATTTTTGCTAAGTTAAACACGCGTTTATCAATATCGGTCGGTATTAAATCACACAAAGCTCCAGGTTTTATGTCATTTTATAAATTCTTCAGTATTCTTGATTTGTCTTTTGACAAAACAAGCTGAAAAAATCAGAAATCCTATCCTTGCAAAAAGACTTAACTTATACAATAAACAAGATACACACCCGAGTATTTCCCGTACCACTGTTGCATAGTGATTTAACTGCTGAATTTTGTAATACGCCCAACTTGTAAGATTTCTTCGGTGGTCCTGTAGTTTGGACTTGCATGAGCTACACACAAAATCTTCTGGGAACCATAATTATGGCATCTTTTGATGTTACGACTTTGTGTAGAAATGTTCCTATTGACGAAACAACTGATATTATAGTCCAAGCGGTAGAACAAGCCATATTACCTTCGCTGGTTCCAGGTCACACTCTACGGAAGCTTATTTTATCATGGACGAAACAAGTATAGTTTCGTTTCAATGGAACCATCTATAAGCAGATGGATGGTGTGGCAATGAGCCTCATATCTCGAGTGTTGGCTGAGATTTTTCTAGGTCATCTAGAGAACACATTAATGAGTGACATAAGTAAATGTAGTCATTACACACGGTACATGAACGATATTATCCTTGTCCTTATAAGCAGGTCGCAATCACGAATACTGCTTCAAAGATTCAACAATGCGCATAAGAATATCGATTTCATGACAGAACAGAAAGATTCTTTTCTGTCTTTCTTATATTTACTGATAAAGAAAGAAACTAATTGTAGATTAAATTGAACATTTTACGATAAACCAACATGGTCACCACTGTATTTGCATTACCGCATTTTTGTGCCGTTTATATATAAGTTAACAACAGTTCGTGGCTGCAGTTCAAAAATTGACAGGTCGATTAGTCCAGATTCAAAAGACAACGAATATAATAAAGCAATAAACGATTTAATATATAATGGCCATCCTAGACAGTTAATTCAATAAATTATTGAAAGGGAAAGTAAATAAAAACAAACGAATTTCGGATAGGAAAAGAAAGAAATCTGTCAGAATATCCTCGAATAGCACAAAACGAAGCTGAAACGGCATTATTATGCACATTTATTGCAGCTAAACTACGAGTGGTATTTAAGATAACACAAAAGCCTTTATCTATAATCAAAGAGGAAGAGCATTAATGTCGACATCAAATATTATTTATTAGTATATATGCGTATGTTGTCGATTAACTTACATAGGCCGATCGAACAGACGGTAAAATACTCAAATAGGAGAAAATTGCAACCGAAACGCCTGTTTTTAATCAAATGGTGAATACACGTCTGCAATTGCGCAACACATCGCTGAAACCTCACATGGATTTTCTCTAGACGTAGCATTTACTTTTATTAATGAACGCATTAATAGAATGGAGTTGGCCACATGAAGCTTTATGGTTAAACAAATGGCAGCTGGATTTATACAAGCAGAAGAAGCATGTTCAGGAATTCAGCTTGAATTAGAGGTGACGCACGCAATTGATTGGTTATTCGCGTATTTTGCACTCTCTTCAGTTAGTATAAAAATATAATTGAGAAGAAAATGAGAAAGACATGATTCTTGTATGGGAGAAATTTTTGTACTTTTATTAAGGTTCGCATTCCTAAAGAATCTCATAAGATCTTGCAAACTAACTCTTGCCCCAATGTGGTTCTTTGCTCTGTATTTTAACGTGATCAATTAATAAAACAATTTTAAGTATTTTCCGTAGTTCGAGCTTTAATCAAATTCGCCGTATTTGATTTACACGCCGATGGAATAAAAAGTTTTCTAAAAAGGTCACTTTCACGAACGCTGATTGAATGGTTCAACCACAGCTAACACGAACATGTACTGTTCAAAGACAGAGAGTAAAGTTTGAAAAGAGGATAGGTTTGTTGATCAAAATATCAGTTTATAAATATCAACAATAACTTTTGGCGTGTGTGTGGGCACCATCCTTCGAGTGAAAAGAAAGTCTATTAGACTGTGTTAAAGCACTTGGCGCAAATATAATTTAAATACCATTTAAACTTATTTAAATCAAGTTTGCGATCTTGATGTAATCCAAAATTCGATTATATACATAGAACATGCAGTATATGCTAGACATTGTTTAATGTAGAAAACACAATTCATCCAGTAGGCAGTTTTAGTTTTTATTGGAAACTCATCGCGTATTGTCCATAATTCGCCGCGGAAAGGTTTTAAACCTGGATACGTCTTTTTTAGAATCTAGGACTCGAACCACTGAGCTACTCTGCCGCACGCTACACATAATTTTGGGTTATATACAAACTTATGTTTTTGGTTATCCTTTTGTTCCAGGTAGGAAGATTTTGAAATATTCTAAGAGCTGTATCTCTAAATATACACCTCAGATCTGTTATTATACAACAGGGATCACATCTCTTGGGGAAGTTATATTGATTTGAAGAATACTGACAAGATTTTGATTATATATCCATTTGTCTGTTTAAATTAAGAATTGTTTAATATATAAAAGGCGATTCATCCAGTAGATTAGTTTCTTCCTTATTGGGAACTCATCATGTACTGGCCAGAATTTGCCGCGGACAGGGCTCGAACCTGGGCACGTCTGCTTGGGAGTCTGTATCCTAAATGAAAAGCTAGCCAATAAAAGTTGGTAAGTATATAACAGAAAATTATGTCTAGAATGCGGCAAGGTGGCTCAGTGGTTAAAGACACTCCGAATCAGACTTACCCAGGTTCGAGCCCTGTACGTGGCGAATTCTGGACAGTACTTGAAGAATTCCGAATAAGGAAGAAATCGGTTTACTGGACGAATTGTCTTTTCTACTTTAAACAAAGCTTACTCTATACTTATAAATGTATGTATATAATGGAAATGGTGTTGACATCAAGATTGTATCCTTGAATGAAACAATTGTATTAGAAAACGGAATCCTAAATTATTTACTGAAGCAAACATTAAGATTAGAAAAAAATGAATCCGCACCGAATCAAAGGGCTTTTAATTTAAATTACACATTTAAATTTTAACGAAACATCCGAAAAATCGACTCCAAGAATTTAAAAAAGTAGTGCTAAATCGGAAACTTAAGTAATCTTTAAACAAAGCGCCTGTTGTACATAACTGTAAAGAATTAATTGTCTGTAATCAAATAGCCACATATTACTAAACAATTATTTATTGTGTGTGTGGTTATAACTATTGTTAAAATAATAATTTTGGAGGTGATACGAAAACTAATTCCATTTCAGTTAACTAGACGTACAATATAATCGAATTACAAACAGTCACACTTACTGATACCTATCGACCTTCAGCAGTCATCATGAGAATCTGATGTCACACCATATAAGTAGCATCATAACTTGATGTAGGTAAAAGGTATTAAAATCAGAAATAAACACGCAATGCCTTCTCAACCGCACAAGGAAAGTATAATCGGTTGGGTACCATGGAAGCGAGGCAAAAGTTGAAAAAATTCTTGTCAAAAAAGGCAACCTACAAATGATACGCTTCACTGATAATTGAGAGCGTATTCTCAAATGAAAAATGTGCGAATGCTTAACTCTTTGTTGTTTGAAGTATAGTAAATTTAAGCATTATGGTGCACAATTCACATATAAATGCACCCATTTAATTAGAGGCTCATTACAGATTTTTCTCAAATAATGAAATCTCTCTTAAGAGTATAAGTTAAATTACTTTACTACGACAGAATACCAATTGAAGATTACTTTCCTCAATCAAAAGCGAAGCCACATTCGAACGGTGCACTGTGCATTCCGTTTCCCTACATACCCGGTCTGGCAGTTGGTCTACTAGAAGAAGAGAAGCGAAGAGCTGTGCTTTTGCTGATGCAACACACAACTCATCACAATCAAATAGCTGAGCCGGCCAGAGACTTCAGACCGTGGCTCCCTGATTTAAGCTCAGTTGTCTTTGATAATAAACATCAGAATCATCGTCGGTGGAGTCTGTGCATGAACGGTAAACCAGCTGCTTTGGAAGAAAGGCGAGTAAATATGCAACTATATATATATATATATATATATATATATATACATATATATATATATATATATATATCAGATTACTAAACAGCACTTTTCAATCTCATTTATATAAATCCTAGGTTTTTATTTGATTATCAAGGTGGCAACTAGTCTAACTTGGTTTACTTCTATTTCTTGTTTGGGCTGGTTAGTAGGGTGTATATGCGTATGTGTTTTTGTGTGCCTGTTTGCGTGTAAGTATCTTTCTTTTTGTATTTAAAAGTGCTGGTTGAGATCTGTTTATTCTTGTATTAATGGATTGATAGTAAACAAGCTGTTTTCATTGTTGGCTCTTACGTCTACGAATTTTTTCCCAGAGTGTCGTCTTTCGTTTTGTCTTGTTCCTCAATTTTGTTCTGTCCACTTCTTAAAAACGCAAGATGTGCGGATTGTAGTTTTGAATGCTCATATTGTTCTGAAATTGCTTTCGCTGTTAACTATGGTTATGATGCTGCATGTTTTGACACCTTCAGTTTGTTGTCAATTCGATCGAATGTTTATGCAGTCTGACCTAAACGATGATTGGACTTGTCTGGATGCTAATAAGGTGTTGTCGGGTTTCGTGATTTGTGGCCACTCCGGGGAAAAAACATTCGTGCACGTTACATCCAACAATGCGAACAGTTCTTTAAATCAAGTTTGCGAGCTTGAAATAAACACCAATCCCATTGTATTTAACCATTCGTCGAACAACATAGCAGAAATACCACCAGCCACAAGCACCGACGCGTTTCGACCTTCCATAATCATCATCAGAGTACGGCTGCAAACTGTCGCGCTAGGATCAAACCCCATTGCATATATATGGAAAGCAAAATTAGATATGCGGCTCTAATCTCTAGTATTCTCGAATACATTTTAATTTACTGCAAATGTCTGCTTCACAATTTCTATGCAGTCACGTACATTACCTGTTTGTAGCTTTCGCCACAAATATATATATATATGGGCATTACAATTAAACAATAATTGGTTGCGCGAGTGGTGGTAAATTCTCTAAATCAAGTTTGCGGGCTTGAAAATTTTAATGTATATATATATATATATGTGTGTGGGGCGAAAGCTACAAGCATAGGTGAGAGCCGCATATCTCGTTTTATCCTCGCCTGTCAGTATGCCGTCGTACTCTGATGATGATCATGGAAGGCTGACACACACCAGTGCGTGCGAATGGCGTTAGTTTTGTTATGTTGTTCGACGATTGCTTAAATATAATGAGATTGATGCTTATTTCAGGCTCGCAAACTTCATTTACAGAATTGTTGCCAATTGTTGCAAATGGTGCCAATACTATTTTTGTTGAGTCGGTACATGGCACCAACACAATGGATTGAAAAATATACTAAATTTCACCAAAATTGAGAATTACAACTATTACAGTACCAAAAAGCCTTGCCTAATCTGAAGGCTACTTTCTGCTGTTAATTTAGCCTACGTTTCTAGGTTTATTTAAAAATATCCCTGAGAAATCAGACGACTAAAATGATTTAGCACACAAACTTATATTGAATACATCACTTAAACGTGCTTATTAGTGGGATGACTAAAATACAGTGTTATTATGTTAAATATGAAATTATTATAACTCTTTAATACTATTTTAATGTCACGTTTTTTTTAAGAATTGACATTCTAAATGAACTGAGGAATCTTCGAAAAATTGCCATGCCTCCCGAAGCGCAGAACATGTTTATCGGACGCGGAGTTCACCTACCAAAGTGAGTGCATGTTTTCACATTAATAAAACGTTTGATACCGTGGTAGGCTAATAGCTTTTCATTTTTGATCATATTTATTATAATAACTGGTAAGCCTATTTACCCTAGCAATTAAGTTGCGTACACTGATATAAATTATACAATTAACCAATCTATGATTGTGCGAGTTGTGCTTACAATTCGTTAAATCAAGTTGTCAAAATTAAGATAAGCCACAATACTGTTATGTTTAATCTATTGAATAACATGGCGAAACAAAAGCGAAGCACACGCTCAGACGCCATTTTACCTTCCATGATTGCCATCAGAACTCGAAGACAAGCTGTATAGCGAAGATTAAACTGGAATGCAAATATTAAGTACTGGTCATCAGGAATGTGGCTCTCGCCTCTAAGATTCTCGCACACATTTTACTGGAAGAAACATTTCAGCTAAGAAATCTTTATGCTTCGAATAAATGTCCTACGCGACAGGAAATTGGTTTATTACCTGATCTCTTATGTACGAAACATGTTTTTATCGTCCGGTCTTATTTCCAAATCCGTAAATTTCGATGCCCATTTCCATGGCCCTCTATCAACGACAAGTTCATCACACTAAGCAATTTAACTGTTAATAATTCAAGTGTTTAAATTTCATTTATATAACTGGTAGATCTTCTTGCCATAACTGATTTCTCAATAGGTAAGTGTACGTCATGTATGTATGTTTGCAATTGTTTATCCATGTCAATTAGTCAATTAAATATAACTACTTGCACGCTTACGTTAATCTTAGTTTAGCTACAGTAATTAATTTTACCTCCCCTTTGCATACGCCAGCCTGATTATGTAACACTTACTATGTCAATTCATATATTTAAGCGAGGCTTCCTAGTTACGAGAAAAGTATGATAATATAAATACACCAGTTACAAAACTTTGTCAGATTTAATACTAAAAGTTAATAAAGTGATAACCATTATTAAGGTAGGACGCTAAAATAAATGAAGGTCAGAAAAGAAATTGTAGAAAATTATACTCTGATCGTGATAATTTTTATCATCGCCCGCGCAACCAATGTTCGTCTAATTATATGAATGTTCATTTCAATACCACTCCCCATGTATTTTGGTGTCTTTTCCAATGTCGCGTTTTGCGTACGCGATTTCTAGCTTTGGACAAACGGTTTCAGAAAGATCCGATTGATCACAATTTCCATTTCCTTTTTGGATTCAAGTGGGCTGGGTTTGTAATTGTCCGAATGGAAATGCGGTTCTATCACATCTTTTAGTGGTGTCTGTTCAGTAATGGCAGATTGGGAATGGTTAGTTGAACGTTTGCCTCTAAATAGATGCCATATGAGCTCCACCTAAAAGAACAAAGACTAACCGAGTTACATTAGTTAGTATATAATCGAAAACTGTGTAGTGTGCGGCAGGATGGCTCAGTGGTTAGAGCACCAGGTTCCGAAGCAGACGTGCCCAGGTTCGAGTCCTGTCCGCGGCAATTCTGGCTAGTACATGATAACTTCCCAATAAGGACGAAACCGGTCTACTGGATGAATTGCCTTTTCTACACTATACAATTCTTAGTTTATACTGACATATGTAAGTAATTAATGGGTCAGGTGTTTATATCAAGGTCGCAACCTCGATTATAAAAATTTTTATTACCGCCCGGGCAACCAATATTCGTCTAATTTAATAATTGTTCATTTCATTACCACCTCCCCATGAAGTGTGGTGTCTATTCGATAATGATGGATTTGGGATGGTTAATTGAAATTTTGAATCTAAATTGATGCCATATGAGCTCCGCCTAAAAAAAGGCTAGCCGAGTTACAAATGTTTGTTTAATTTTATAAACATCAAGCTTGTGTTATGTTTCCGAGAAATCACTGCTTTTTCAATTCTTAGAGTAGTTTTTTCGAATAGTGAGTCCCTTTCAAAAAGCATAATAACTAATAACGTCTTCTTCTTGGGTACGACTTAATTGTTTTTCGGCTAGTCATACCTCACGTTTGTGTCTACAAATGTTTCAGAATGCCCAAATTCTCACCAAGTGGCATTGGGTATCGTAAATTCTGGACATTGAAGTTATTTAAAACAGATTTTTTAATTCTGTAAGATCAGGTGCGTATCGAATTTACCTTGTGTAAAATTAGTACAGCGCTGTAGTAATGGATGTACTGTATTTAACCAGTCGTCGAACAACATAAAAAAACTACCGTCAGTCACACGTACTGACGCATTTCAACCTTCCATAATCATCACTAGAATAAGACGGCAAACTGACTAGCGAGGATCAAACGGAAATTCATAAATAAGGTAAGCAAAATAAGATATGAGGCTCTCATCTCTATTAGTCTCGCATACATTGTGCTTGACTGGAAATATCGATTAACAAATTTCTATGCAGTCACTAACATTAAAGTTTTGCAGCTTTCATCAAATATATAAATAGCTAGTACAATTAAACAATCACTGATTGCGCGGGTGGTGATAACTATTCATTAAATCAAGTTTGCGAGCTTGAAAGTCAAAACGCGTCACTACGTTTGACTGACGATAGTTTTGCTATGTTGTTGCATAATTGGTTAAATACAATGGGATTGATGTTCATTTCTAACTCGCAAAATTGATTTAAAGAATTTTTAGCACCACCCTCGCAATAAATGACTATTTAACTGTATTTCCTAAATATATTTGGCGAAAACAGCAAGAAGTTAATGTTCGTGAAGCATATAAATTTTGCAGCCGACATTTCCAGTCAGGTACAATGTACGGAAAACTACTGGAGGAAGGAGCCACATATCTTATTATGCTTTCCTTATAGATGCATTGCGGTTTGATCCTCGTCAGTCAGTTTGCCGTCGTGCTCTGTTGATGACCATAGAAGATTGAAACACGTCAGCATGTGTGAATAGCGGTGGTTTTCTATTTTATTCGACGACTGGTTAAATACAATGGGATTGGTGATTACTTCAAGCTCGCAAACTTGATTTAAATAATTGTTACCACCACACGCGCAATCAATGATTTTTTAATGGATATACTGTCCAATACATGTCTGTTTTCGATATTTATTCCATTTCGGACTACCATATTCCGGTCTCAATTGCAATTCGTCAAAATAAGATAGTGCGTTATAATGAGGGATTGTCCGTTGCCATGTTAATTGAATATTATAGTCCAAGTTGTTAAAAATTAAGAGTGGTGAGGGGACACCACTTGTACCAAATTCCCAAGAAACTCCATGAAATTGGAGCCGGCTTATCCTCCAAAAGGAGTCAGCCGCAGTAAAGTAAAGTAAAGTAAAGTAAGTACCATTGCTTCGAAACCCTCATTTATGATTATGAAATTATCATCAAAATCCCGCAAATGTGTATAGAAATTTGTTACAATAAGTAGTCGTAGTTTCGATGTTTCCGGATAGAATTTGCGAACATCAGTTAGCTGGCCTACAAACGGGAGTGCTCATCGCTATTCCAGTGACTTGCGTCAAAAATATTGAACATTGAAAGTGAATCGGACAGCTTTAGGACACTTAATTAAGGAATATTCTCAAGTAACTGTTATGTATGAAGAATAGTGAGTGGCTACTAACTATGAAGGAATGTAGAAAATCGGTGAATTTGTCACCAAAGATGCTCGTAAATAGATTCCCACCATGAAGCAAACATTTTATTCGAGAGGTGTTTATTGAATGGTTACGCAGTGCGAGCTTCAACTGTTGAATCACCGCGATTTGCGTTCACAGGTTGTCGTTTTGCACTATCAGTTTAGAAAATATCCGATTAATCCTCATTTCCAAGTACGCATCAGGCCTGTCCTCTTAATTGGCTGTTTGCGGATTCGTTTCTTTCTTCCGAAGGCTTCAACACCTTTCATATTAACTACTGTAAATGAGGTACGATCTTGACTGGCAACGTTTCGATATGGAATTCCCCATATCAACATCAGGCCTCTAATCACACACACACACACAGTACAATGCTCACAATAGCAGATTTAAACAAATTTGGTAACCTCGTCCCGAAACAGGTCTATTTATATTTTAATTGTTGACTTACTATTGGTTTTAAACAATCAATTGGTCTCAGTAACTAAACTCTATATATGCATATGCATGGAGTTCGTGAAAACACCCACTTAACAACAACAACAACAATATATATATATATATATATATATATATATATATATATATATATATTAAAATTCAAAACTGAAAAAAACACCAAACTTGATTGTCAGATGCTGCTTTTTGACGGCGAATTAATATTAATGAAATTGCGTATTAGATAGTGCGCAGTTTTTAAAAATTAGTTCAAATATGACCCGAAGGACGCTTAGGTTAAGAGTAAATAAAGAAAGAAAGGGCAATCTATAGGTAACCTACATAAATGTTCTATAGTAACTAATAATATGCACATTCCTAAGTTAAACAACATATAGCAATATTTGTATATAATTTTTTGTCTATATATATAAAATAAATCATTATATATATATATATATATATATATATATATATATATAGTATATATATTTCAATTAGAAGAAAAAAACATTAATAACAAAGTGGATAAAGGCCATTCGACTAATTTCTCAATTCTACAAGCAAAATCAGAAAAATTATTATTTATTTATTTATTTATATAAAAAACAAGCATCTGACCTAAATATTAAAAAGTTTCATCAACACGATATTCTAATCGACTGGCCACGAAAACAAAATTCAACAACAATTTACTAGTAACCAGTCGAGACCGAACACGCCCTTAACTAGAATCAACAAACATTCGATCGGATTGTCAACAAACTGAAGAGGAAATAACAGAGGAACATACGGTGACACAAGTTTCCAAATAATATGAGCGTCCAACACTGCAATCTACACTGGCGATGTTACTATGTGCAAAATACAAACTTGCGCAACAAGGTGAAACGATCAACTACACTGGGCAAAATAGCACTCGTCCATGTAACAGCGAACTATGCGCACAAATGGTTAATTCTCAAGCCATCAAAACAATAATGACTAGATATCAGACATCACTTTTCAATACAGCGAGAATGACCTTTACATGCAAACACGCACACACACAAACACAAACGCATACACACTTAATAACCAGCCAAAACAAGAAACAGAAGTAAAAGCGAGTCATATTTGTTACCACTAGCATAATCAATTTAAAACCCAGAATGTATATAAATGAATGATTGTATAGCGATGATTAGTATTCACGAAATAAATGGCAATTATCCATACTTATTTAATAATGTTTTTCTTCCTAATTATAAATATACTGTATAATATTAAAAGGCATGGACATTATATATATATATATATATATATATATATATATATATATATATATATATCTATTACTACTTTACTTTACTGCGGCATTGACTCCTTTTGGAGGATAAGCCGGCTCCATAGAAATCCCGGATTATACCTCTCCATGCCGGGCGGTTGGCAGCCATTTCGGAACATCAAACATTCCAACACCCGAAATAAATAGGTGTTTTCGCGCTGATACAGAGCGCGTCGCTTGCCGGGGACGCCGTAGCATGAACGGTATTTGTGACATTTCATGGAGTTTCTTGGGAATTTGGTACAAGTGGTGTCCCCTCACCACTCGGCTTTTTGATCGAGGACGCACCTCTAGCCTTTGCACATCCAAGCGCAGACTGCAAGGCAGCAGTAAGTTGCATGGTTGCCGGTGGCTGTTGAGAGCTCATTCGCCATTCGGAAGTACGGGGTACTGTCCAGGAGTCCATGTAATCCTGTGGCTGTTGAACCCTTTTGTGGCGGGGAACACACGCCGAGTCATGGTGCCGTCGTCGGGCTCATGTGGTATTTTATAGGAGATCCGATTGCCAGTCGGAAATCCACCACGCCCTGGTGACACCACCGCCATAGCCCCGTTAGCCCATGTACGATCGGCCATCGAGACATGGTTGACACCATCGTACCACGTTGAGGAGGGGATGGAATTTACGACAGTATATATATATATATATATATATATATATATATATATATATATAACTCTGCTAATAAATCTTATAAATTTATAAGATGCACATCAATACATGTAAGGTAATATACAATGTTAAATACATCGGTATATGTATAAACAGCAATTGTGATTCAAATATATTTCTGAGTCCACCTTATATAAATATATATGAAACACATAAATTTCTGTTTTTAAAATTTAGATATTTATTCATATATAATATAATATAAGCAACAGTGTGGTCTAATGTCTTTAATCAGTATATGGCATATTAACAAATATATTTATTCATTGTACCCTTCCTATGTGCAGAAACAAAAAGAAATTTGTATCTGCTAAAATTTCTTTTTTGTTTTTTGCACATAGGAAGGGTACAATGAATTTTATTAAAGTTCGCATTTCTTTAAATGTATTCATATTTTATTAATTACTATATATATATATATATATATATATATATATATATATATATGTTATGTAGTACTTTGATTCAATATCATTTCCGCAAGTGGTATAGTATTTAAAATATAACGTCTGATCGTGTGGTTAATCGAAACTTTAGTTCGAAAGCGATACTAAGTAGGCTTCGCCTGGAGGCACAGTATATGTATTGTAAATATTCAAAGCCAATATAACCCGGTTTGCATCTCATTTGCGGCAAGTTTGAAAAATGCGTGATTAGCGCCCAATATACATTAGATCGCTCAACTTGATCAAGTGCTTTAGTTATATTTTACCATGTTTAGTTAAAGCTGACGAAATATATTAAATTATATCCTGCCCTTACATTTTTATTCCAATATCACTTCCTTGATGGCGTGGTGTCAGTTCTACAATGATAGATCGAGGATGACCAGTTGATTGACAGAATTGTCAAGTTTCCTCCAATTCGAGTACTCGCGAAGGAAATTCTAGTAAGTACATGGTGCGTGCCCAACAAAAACAAAAGTGTTACTTCAAGCTCGCCAACTTTATTTTACAAAAAAGTGATCTACTTGATGAATTTCTTTATCTATCTTGTGCATTGTTTAGTGCATTCTAAGTATATATATATATATATATATATATATATATATATATATACTCAGTATGCACTAATCAATGCATGTGATTAGATCGTATCTCATTTACAGTGGTTAGTATGAACGATGTTGAAGCCATCGGAAGAAAGTGATGAATCCGCATCCAGCCAATAAGAAGACAAACTCAAAGCGTACTTTTAAACTGGGATCATTTGGATCTTTACGAAACTGATAGTGGAAAGGGACAACCCGCGAACGCAAATCATGGAGATTCAATACTTAATACGATGCTTTGATTTATCAAAATCTATATTTAAAGCTGAATCCTTACCTAATTCTTTAACTATACACTTGATTTAATTATTTATGTTTTATTTTCTAGGAGTTTTTCTCTTTTATTAAGTTTTGATCTTATTTATTTAAATATTTAAGAAAAATGTTTTTGATTCCTTTCTTTTAGGACACATACCTATATGAAGAATGCCCTACTACCACTACAACGTAAGATGAACTATTTATTTATGTTGGTGTTGTTATGATGTTTCTTGAAATCCAAAATTAATTAATGATGACAATATTGAATTATTTTTTATTATTCGTGGTATATGTATATTGAAAATCAAAACAAAATTGTAAAACGTAAATGTGGAGAGAGCGTGAAATAAGGGGCCAACCAATCAATTGCGTGCATCACATCCAGTTCAAGCTCAATACTCTAACATGCTTCTAAGAAGAATATGAGAAGAAACGGACTTAGGGCATGTTTGTGCATTGAGCTTGAACTGGAGGTGATGCACGCAATTAACTGGCTGTTCTCTAATTTAACATATTACCACTTTTACATTTTTCTAATTCCTTTGACCTTTCAAATAAGATAACAATTGATGAAGTGCTACGTGTTAAAAAAAACATTTCTATGTATCTAAGAAAAATGAATGTGATGAGCATGAAGCCTGAAACGAGGCAGATGCTTCTAAGCGTTTTCAACTTCCCTATTTCTCACTCTAACCTCATTTAAATTTTATTTGATTTTTGATTTTTCAAATATGCAAACTGGTTTAGTCGTCCATACTCCATACAATCTCCTAGGAGATTGTACCGTCTTACATTTCCATATTCCTCACCCAAATTTGTAGTTGATGAGTGCGTAATACCGGCTCCTACTAATGAGTCTCCAGTAAGCACGAAACGAATGTGCACGAGATTATACTTTCCGTTCTTGTTGTCCTTGTTTTATCCTTCTTGTTACAGATGAACTAATTTTTTACTAGATTCGCAAAACCTAACACATACTTGCATATATATTAGTTCTACGCAACAAACAGTATTTAAACTGATTATTATCATAAGTTGTGGTCTTGATATAAATATCGACCATTAATAATACATATGTCAGTATAAACTGCTAGTATAGTAATTCAGTAATTTCGTCCTTATTAGTAACTCATGTAATATGCTTCCGCTGGAATCGGGTGTTTAACTATCTGAAAAAGTTTTTAATTTGCTCGCAATACACTACACTACACACTACAATTTTCAGTTATGTAAATTTCAACTAAGTAATCAATTTTTTTCTTTCTTAGTGGAGTTTTGAGGCGGCAACTCATTTGACCTGTCTAACTAATTCCCATGCCCACACCTTGTCATTACTCGAATGGCATTAATATTGATATTTTTGTAGCTTTTGTGGTGAAAATGAATATATAATTAAACGAACATGCGGGTATAATCATTTGAAATTCGACCCATTATGTCAGTATAAACTACAATAAAATTCACAGTGGTAGTGGTTTCATCGCTGATATGTTCGGCCTTCACTGAAAGCTATCCTGCCGCACACTGGCACTATTAATACAATTCTTTTTCAATGTAAATTAATATCATTAGGCCCAATCTGTCATTACTGGAATTATTGTAAAGTGGTATTGAAATGAACATTTATATAATTAAACGAACAGTAATGACAGATTGGGCATGGTTAGTTGGAACTTTGGGTCAAATGGATGCCATATGAGCTCCACCTAAAGGAAAAATTGACTAACCAAGTTACATTAGTTAGTATATAACTGAAAATTGTGTGTAGTGTAGTGTGCGGCAGGATAGCTCAGTGGTTAGAGCACCAGATTCCGAAGCAGACGTGCCCAGGTTCGTATCCTGTCCGCGGCAAATTCTGGCCAGTACTTGATGAGTTCCCAATAAGGACGAAACCGGTCTACTGGATGAATTGCCTTTTCTACACTATACAATTCTTAGTTTATACTGACATATGTAAGTAATTAATGGGTCAGGTGTTTATATCAAGACCGCAACCTTGATTATAATAATTGTTACCACCACCCGCGCAACCAATGTTCGTTTAATTATATAAATGTTCATTTCAATACCACTTCCCCATGTAATGTGGTGTCTGTTCAGTAATGACAGATTGGGCATGGTTAGTTGGAACTTTGGGTCTAAATGGATGCCATATGAGCTCCACCTAAAGGAAAAATTGACTAACCAAGTTACATTAGTTAGTATATAACTGAAAATTGTGTGTAGTGTAGTGTGCGGCAGGATAGCTCAGTGGTTAGAGCACCAGATTCCGAAGCAGACGTGCCCAGGTTCGTATCCTGTCCGCGGCAAATTCTGGCCAGTACTTGATGAGTTCCAATAAGGACGAAACCGGTCTACTGGATGAATTGCCTTTTCTACACTATACAATTCTTAGTTTATACTGACATATGTAAGTAATAATGGGTCAGGTGTTTATATCAAGACCGCAACCTTGATTATAATATTGTTATCACCACCCGCGCAACCAATGTTCGTTTAATT